>JANRGW010042082.1:0-64434 GCA_024733675.1 Psilopsiagon aymara
CATGGTTTAGTGGGAGGTGTCCCTGCCCATGGCAGGGGGGTTGGAACTGGATGAGCTTCAGGTCCTTTCCAACCCTGACTGTTCCATGATTCTCCAAGTGGACTGTGTCATCTTTTCCCCCATATAAATCCCTGAGACAGGGGATGCTGGTTTGGTCTGAGATCTTCTTTCAAGCACCTTTTACCTCTGATACCATCAAGAGGAAGATCTTGATTTGGGTTTGACCCCAAACTTGTAAGTCCGGTATCTATTCAGCTTCCTATGATTGCTGTTCTGTGGGTTACCTGGGTGAGAAATGAGCCCTTGGTTTAGCAGCAGAGTTCAGCTCTATTGGCCAAAGGCTAAAAGATGTTTTGTGTCCCCAGCTCCGTGCTGGAGGTGAAAGTCACCTGGTTGGGCAGTGAGGAACCCGGATCTTGCTCGTTTCTTAAGCAGCTTACCTATGCTTGGCATGTATTAGTGCACATGCTGTGCCTTCTGTTGGTAAGTCCAGGTCTGCAAAGAGGTCCTGGCCCATGCTTAAAGGCAGCAGCACTTGGAGCAGTATTTCTTACTCTGATTTATTTAGTCTGTACTTCGCTCCCAATGTCATAGTTCTTTCCCAGTGCATCCATTTTCCAGCTGCATCTATGCTCATTTTAATGTTCCTGCTTCCATTCAGTGCAGTGTATCTCGGTTTGGAGTAGTAATTTCCCCCCCACTCCTGAAAGGTGGCAGAATTAAGTCCCTTGGCAGTGCCTTCAGGAGGGATGCTCTGTGCTTAGTAACAGCAGTGTCCGCTTCAAACTGATTCTGCTGTTGTGTGTTGTATCCTACAGGGGTATAGGAGGGACCACCCTACAGGGGGGGTAGGGATGTTCCTTCTCCGTGCTCTCAGTGACTGCCCAGTGCCACTGAGTTAGTGCCTTGTGTTCATTTTGCCCCGCAAGCATTTATCCGGCAGGAATGGGACAGTAATGCTTTGGGCACCCCAGGGATGACAGATGTGTGTCCAGTACAGAGCTCCCGGTGTGCATGACCTACCTGCTGGAATAGCACTGTGTGCCATAAACAGCCCGTGTTCCTCCTGCCCATCTGCTGAGGATGAGCAGCCCCGCAGTTGCTAAAATGGACCACCAAAGCTAAGCACATCTGTCCTGCCTGTAAAAACCAGCAGGATGCAAAATGGTATTCAGACCAGGCTTTTGCCCGACCGGGGCAGTGATTCCTGGTGCAGACCTCTGGTGTGTGGCTTTGGCCAGGGACTTGATGCTGCCAAATCAACCCTACCTGCAGGAAGGGGGGACTTGGCTTCCTCTGCTTGAACTGTAGATGTTCACTTGCAGCCCTCTCAGCTGTTGTAAGGGATGAGGATGGATGACACACATGGCTGATGCCACCTCATCCCCCTCATCCCTCAGGTACCTGGGGCAATCGCTCAGTGCCATTAAAGTGATGGCAGATCCCATAAACATGTTGCTCTCCAGCAACTGCTCCCTCCGGCACTGAGCTGTGACCAAGAGGAAAGTTCCTCCTGCCCTGTCAACTCCCCTCAAATAAATAATCCTAGTAAGAGGCCAGTTTCTGAGGTTCCTGCTTGGCCAATGTGCTGCCAGGAAACAGAGCTCTGGCTGCCTCGTAACGGCCTTGGCTTCAGGAGGAGATGGTTATGGGGTGAAATGTTCATCATCTTGTACTTGCTTTGCTGCTGCTGGGTTACTGTGTGAGTAGCAAGTAGTAATAAGTGAAGAAGCAGCGCCACTGCAGCCTGCTTCGTCTGCTGGTCTTCATACTTCACTAGGCTGGGTGACAAGAAGAGAGGGAGACGAAGGCAGCTTGTGTTTGGCAGAGGTTTGGATTGTGCACTGAAGATGCCCATGAAGAGGGGATCTGGTTGGAAATCTGATCAGTCAGGTGGCTTCCTATCGGGAAGCGCTGTCAGAAGTAATCCAGGGCGGAAGATGACTGGGGGTGTGGGTCAGGTCATGTACTCCATAACACCCTTGCCATCAAGGATGCCTTTTCTTTGCAGGTGGTTTGCAGCAGTGCACTCGGTGGCCACCTCCTTTTGAGTACACCCAGCACGGCCCTGGGCATCGGTGCCTGTTGTGGCTTTCAGCATCACCTCTAACGCTGCGCAGCCCTTTGCATGATCGAAACCTGCAGCTCCACCTCCACCCTACAGGGGATCCTGCAGCAGTCTGGGGGGGCTTTGCTTTGGTTTGGGGGGTGCATGTGCCGTTGTTTTGCTCTAACAGCGCTGCGCTGCTGAAGATGCTGTCTTTTTTAAGGAACTTTCCTAAAGTTATTCTCCTAAAAGCTGTGTTGGGCAGCAGCAGGCGGCCTCCATAAATCACTGATGCCTCTTTTTCTTCTCTTTCCCTTCCTTTCTCTGCTGCGCTCTCTTTATTCCAAGCCTGCGGATTTGGACGCCTGGGTAAGCTCTCTGTTTTGTGTGTCTGGAGCTTGCTTCTTCCAAGTGTCGTGTTGTTCCTGCGCCTGTACAGATTGTTATTGCTCAGCACAGATGCAGGATTTTATTTTCTGTCATTACATTTTAAAAGGTGTTCAGCTAGAAAATTGCATATTATTTCCTCCATAAAGATTTTCACTGGCTCCTTTTGTGGAGCTTACAGCTGCTGAAACCAAACTTGATCCGGTGATGTGTGGTGGTGGCTGGGAGAGCAGCGTGAGCAGGAGGTCGAAATGGTTACACCAGGAATGCCTTTTTAAGGCCATGAGTCTGCATCTGGGTTCTAAATCAAAACAAACCCTGGTCATCTGCCTTCAATGGGATGAGAGAAAGGACAGAAAGTCCCTCTGTGTGTTTCTTGTAGGCCTCCTTGTAACAGCATTCCAGTGCCTAAAGGAGCTACAAGAGACCTGGAGAAGTGCGTGTAGAGACAGGACAAAAGGAATGGCTTTCAATTGGCAGAGGGGAGATTGAGATGAGCTTTTAGGAACTTGCCTGGTACAAGCTCCCTGTAAAGCTCTGCGGTTCACTCTCGGGCACGATGTGCACAAGCTGCCATCGCTGTTTCAGTGTTGTCCTTTCAGCTCCGCTGTTCCCTTTAGGCTTGGTCAGGAACACGCCAGCCAGCTAATTTTGGAGCTAGTTCTGTTCTGTAGTGAATTGCTGTCAGTTCTTCCTCTCCTCTTGGAGCCTTTAATAGCATTTGTTTTCTCCCCTGCCACCTGGACTGCTACCAGGACTGGAAGAGCCACGGGAAAGCAGGAGATAGAATTTGCAGTTGTGAAGTGTGGCGAGCTGAGGTACCCAGCCAAAACATCTCTGCCGGGCTGCCGCAGGGATGCGGCTGCTGCCTCGAGAGGAGGCTCCTCGCAAAGAGAGGAGGATGTAGCAACAAAGGCATTTGATAGAGGCTTAAGGACCTTTCCTTTATCCTTGTGGCTTGTTTCCCTGGATTGCCTCCGCCTGAGTCTCTCGGCGACATCTCCCTCGTTCATCTGTGACTGGTGAATGTGTTTTGCCAAGAAGATAAATATTTCTGCCCTAATTTGCCAAGTGCTGTGCCTTGCCTTTGAGGAAGTTCTGTAGACATCGAGGTAGGGACCTTCCCTTGTAGCTCCCCTTGGCCTTTGCAGGGAGGGCTGATTCTTGGTCCTCCGGTGCAGTCTTCTCCGTGCTCTCTCCCCAAATCCCCGAATCCCAACAATATTGCAGGGAGAAGACAGCCTGATGGTATCCATCAGCTGTGGGCTGTACTGTTGCTGCACTTTATTTCTGGGTGCCACATTCCCTACTGTCATCTGACCCTGCTAAGAAGCCCTATTTTTTGATCCCAAGCAGATTTCCTTCCTGGTTTTCCTGTGTAACGAGGTGATGGGAAGGGGCTGTGATTAAAAATAATGAAGATCTGGTGCTGTTTTATGGGGGGCAAAGCCAAAGCTGAGCTGTGAATGGCTGCAGCTCAAGCAGAGCCCAAAGCCAGGAGCTCAGTTGCACACTGATGCACTGTGTGTTGGTGTCAGCTCAGGACGTGGCTTTGCTCATCCCCAGTGAACCAATAATACTGCGTTACCTCAATGAAGAGGCTGGGAAAAGGTTCCTTTAGGGCTGCCTGTCAGCTCCCAGGCCAGTGCTGGGATCCCTCAGTTGGGGCAGGATGTAATGCACAGCTTCAGCAATGTGCTTTCACAGTTTGCTTCTAAATGGGTTGCTTGATAAAGGGGCGAGGAGGAGGCAGAGAATCGCACATGACTCTGCCCCAGCTCTTTGTCACCATTCAGGGCAGCTCTGAGATAACCAGAGAAAGTTGGGGCTGTGGAAAAAGCATCAAGATGACACAGAGGAAGGATCTGAACCAGCCCCCATGCAGTCCATGGGCCCGTGTCTGTAGTGGCATGCTGGTAGTGTACCTTCAGTGTCCTCTGGTAAGAATGCAGTGCTTGTAACATCTGATGCCAAGGGAATTCGTGAGCATGTATCTTATGCCTGCTTTTTGTACAGAGGACAGCTGCCTGTGCTGGCCTTGAGTTGAAAAAAGGGAGGGTTGTATTGGACGTTAGGAAATCCTTCCCTGTGAGGGTGCTGAGGCGCTGGCACAGGGTGCCCAGAGAAGCTGTGGCTGCCCCATCCCTGGCAGCGTTCAAGGCCAGGTTGGACACAGGGGCTTGGAGCAACCTGCTCCAGTGGAAGGTGTCCCTGCCCATGGCAGGGAGTTGGAATTGGATGATCTTTAAGGTCCCTTCCAACCCAAACCATTCTATAATTCTACGATTGAAAGACATCTTGATGGTTATCAGCTTTCGAATCTGTTTCTGTAGGGCTCTGCCATGGCCAGACTGTACGGGTACATTCGTCTTCCAGAGGATCTCAACTTATAATTGGGCCTCACAGATTTCCATCAAGCAGATAAAAGAGAAATACAGTCCAGACAACAGCCATGTTTGGGAATAAAATACAACTGCTTTAACCCTCCAATGCAGTGGCACAGGACAGGAAAGGAACAACGATACAGACAAGTGAAATCGCAGCAGGAACTGTAGTTGAGTGGTTTAAAAAAAGAACTGGAGTAGTTGTTATTGCTAGTGTATAAGAGCTCCAGCAGAAACCTTTCTTAACCATTTTCTCTCTCTTACCACTTTTCAAGGGTGGGATTAAATTTGTATTATAAAAATTGCCTCAAAAAGCATTGGATTATATTAGAGTGATGTGATGTACTGCATTGCATTCTCTTCTAATCCTAATCTACTAAAAGCCTCTTTAAGCTGTCAGACTTCTGAAGCAGAACGGAAATAGTTATAAAAGAATTGTGATTTTTAAAAAGAAAAAAGAATTGCTGCATAAAGAATATCTTTTTTTCTTGTGAGGGGGGCAGCCTCATGACTGGAATTCCTGTGCTAAAATAGGAGTCTACAAAATATGCCAGGAATTGTGGCAATGATAAAAGTAGTGTGAAAAAAAAGTCACGAGGCACTGACAGCCCGGACATTCTGTTTTGGAAAGGAAGTGTGGTGGCAACTGGAGGAAGCCTTACAGGAAAGAGGTTGCTCTCCTGATACTGCGGCCTGCCTGGAAGAAGGAATTATCTCTAAGCAAAAGCCCAGAGACCGTTAAACAAAGGAACAAACAAACAGAACAATCCTAGCAATAAAACCCCAAAGTGCTTTTTCAGAGAAGCCGGGAATGCTTCATTTCCATAGGCAGAGCTGCAGAGAGCAGCGTTCCACTTCTTTGCTTCCATATTAGTTCATTAGAGAGATCTGTGACATCTGCCCTGACCCAACTGGTGATGAATGGGTTTAATCTCTGGCATGTGACACCAGTGTCTGTGATTCCTGCAGGTTAATTGATTTCTTTTGGCAAAGCGCATTTCCAAGTCCTGTTGTCTGAGCAGCATGACTGACTGCAGCGGGAAAACAAGGCATCTTGAGAGAGAAATGCTCCTGTACCTGACAAGCTATAGGTAGGATGCAAGGGAAGGCTGTAAGTCTTTGCCAAGGGTGCACAATGCCAAGTGCAGATGGCCCGTCACATAGGTGGGAGCTGGACATTGGATTTGGAGCCCAGTGTGGAGTTTTGAGCTGCTAATAGCAAAGTGCTCTGTTATCTTTTCTCTCATGGCAAGCATGCAGCTAATAACAAATTGTCTCCCATGAATTCTTCTGAGGAGACCACTGAACCCATCACCAATGGGAGGTGAGACCTGCTCAGCAGCGCAGACACTGCAGCACATGGCAGGGAGTATCTTAGTAAAGACACTGATCTCAGCTGCACTCTCCAGGAATCTGTAGGATGCCAGGGTATTTTTAACATGAGAGTGGGCATATCTTGGAAACTGCTCTGGGAGTCATTTGAGAGAAATTATTTTGTTAACTGTTATTTATGACAACTGTTCTCCCCCTGTATCTGCACAAGTTTGTACATGAGGGGGCTTTCATCTGCTGCACCGTATCACTGCCCTGTCACCAAACACACCTTCTGGCTCTTTGCAGCAAAAAAGACACCCTGAGCACCTAGAAACTTACGTTCTTCTTGCCATGTTTGCAGATGATCACTGCTTGGATCTGCATGTACAGATCATGCGCACCGCTACAGAAATAGGGGTGGAAGGCAATCAGAGAGCAGTTCTCACCTTCAAACTGCAAGAGTGAGCCCGGGTGACCTTCAGAAACACAGGATAGCCCTCGTGTTTCTCCTAATGATCTACTGTAGCATTACCTCTTTTTTTCTCTTTGGAAGTTCTTCCTAAAATATGATCGCAAATTTCACTTCTTGCAACATAAACCCCATATATACAGGCAACAAACCAGGTACATATCAGTCATGTCTCATCTCCAAAGACACACTGAAGTTCAGCTGCGCAGGACTTGCCCTCCATACAAGATATATAATGAGGTCTTGTTTTCTCCACAACATTTAAACAACTCATTAGAGGGGGAACATACACACCTAAAGGCACCAGGAGGCAGAAACTCCTTCCTTTCTCTGGTTTTTATGTGTTAGGAAGAGGCAGGTGGAACTGATCTTACAGGGCCACAGCACCATCTGTGGCACTGCTTCCAAATCTCTTGCATCCATCTGATATGATAGTGTGAGCCAACAAGTATCACCCAAACTGTTGACTCACTTATGTCAACTTCCACACACCTTCTTCTCCTAGTTGTACTAAGTCTAGTGACGGGATGTGCCAGGGCCCTTCTCCTTGAGGCACAGCAAGGAATCCGCCATTCTCTTTGTCTGCACAATTTGGACAGGCTGTTAACATCTGCATTGTCTCCCACTCCCCAAGTAGGAGAAAGGCACTGCAATGTCAGAGTAGTCACCTACCCACATATTCAGCATGACATCATACATAGATACTCTTATTTTTTGACAATTATGAGAAAGAGACTAACCCCAGCAGTTTGTATGTCATGTGGAAGCGTCTTCTGAATTACTGTAGTTGCCAATCGTAAGGTGGTCCGAATCGGTTTCTTTACTGAAAAACAGTAGCTTTCTTTTTACAAGCTGCAATAAGGGACTAGGAAGCACTATGCTTGTTACAGCGACCCTGGAGCACCTCTGTCCCCACACATAGCTTACTTCCTTCTTGCATGATGCTCCTGTGTGTCCAGGGTAGTGAGCAGGGCACAGGGGCTGAGGTGGCAGTGTGCGCTCAGTGTTGATCACCAAGCTCTGTAAAGTAACTTTGGCTCTTCACCTAACAGGCCACTGGTTCCAGCACACAGCAGCCCCTCTCTACAGACGGCCTGGGCTGTGGCATGCTCACACAAGGGTAAAAAGGGGCCTGTGACCTCAACTACTGTGCTCCCCTCCAGGCCATATGGCCAACAACCGAGATCCACCAGAGCAGAAGCGTGTAAAGGATGCCCAGCCAGCATGACCCAAGCCGCTGTGCTTCGTGCAGCCTCATGCACTCTGCTGAGCTGAAGTTCTGAATGCACAACCCAACATCCTTTATCTGGAAGGACCAATGCCAGGCAAAGAGAACAAGCATATTGTTCAAGAGAGAAAACAGGCTGCGCGGTACCTCCCCGTTTGCAATTGCCAGGTTACTCACTGTTGTTCAGCTTTGGCTCGGTCACTTAGGAAGAAGAGGGCTGTGGCCAGGAAAAACATCCCTCCCAGGACAACGACAAACGGGCAGAGCATGAGTGCGTACCCCAAGCTGAGGAACTCCCAGACTCGGGACTCCTTTGTGCTTTGTCGGATCAGGTCTGAGATCTAGGAGAGACAGGCAACAAAATTAGTCACTCAGGTGAAGAAGAGACACAATAATGGTGAAGGGAACAGGATTCCCTGAGCAACCCAACCACCCACTGAACATATGCATGAGGTTTAAAATGGAACAGTGCGTTCAGTGAAAGCTGAACGTCCCTTGCATGCTTCAGCCTTCCACATGCCACTCTGGAGCCTGGGCGACTCAAGCTGTGAGCAGTTTGGCAGGGGTTCTCTCCCTGTCACTCTTCTGGCCTGATCTATTACTCCTCCTACAGCCCTCTCCATCTTCTTCCCGGCTACTTTCATGTCTGCATCCGTGGGTGTCTAACCTGGATGTACTGAGCAAGCCCCGCAGGGTGCCGGCAGGGCCATGCAGGCATTGCTCAGTGGGTGATGAAGACATCCATCTTCCACAGTGTCTGTCAAATCCTGCTTACTCCTACACCTTACCTACCGTCAGCAAAAGGAGGTATTAAATTATGTTTCTGTGTATTGAGTGGGAAGGAGGAAATGTTTTCCACAGAAGAACCCCAAAGATCTCATCTGATTTTCAGAAACATGACCCAACCATGGGGATTTATATCCCCATGTCTGTGTTATGGGCCCTGTTCCCTCTCCTAAACACCTAGGCTTGCTGCTTTGAAGTGCAATTGTGTGCAAGATGTGACTCTGCCCCCAGGCTCAGACAGGTCTGCTGCACAGGGACGGTCCTCACACCTAAGAACCACACGCACCAAGTTTGTGGGTAAGGCAGCCTGCATCTTCCAACAGCCAAAACCATTATGATGTGAAGTGAATGCAAGTCTGTGCTTACACAAAGGAGCAATGACAGGCACTGGCAGGATTTATTTCATAATGAAAAGCTTTTGTTAAAACTCAGTAATATTTAATGACTGTAGCTAAAAGAATCACATTTTAATATTTATAGCCCAGCAAACAACGTTACTCTCCATAAATCCAGCAGAGCAGTAGCAGCAGTTGGGTGGGTCTCAAGGCATTGGGCACTTAAATGTCCAGCTCTGGTTTCGTCTGTGACCTTTCGTTGAGACAGTTTATACCATGAGGCTGCAGGGGATTTGCAACATAGAGCCCTACTCCTGTTCCAGAAACAGGCAAAGCTCCTGCAGCAACTTCTAACGTGCTCCTGTTGTGGTTTAAGCAGCCGAACCCAGGCCTGTGCACTACTGATAATGAAAGAGGTGGCATCAGGCATAAACTAAAAGCAAAATCTGACATTCTAGGCTTAAATCTTGACAATCGAGTGAGACGATGTCTCAGGCAGGAGAAATCACCTGTTCACAGCCCTGCAGCCAGCTGCAGCCCCTGGAAGGTAAAATGTGTGTGAAGGGATGCCCCAGCAGAGGCCAAGCACAATAGGAGGTCACAGAAGGATGACACTTGTGGAGTGTCCAATGAAGAGGTTGCAGAGCGTGCCTCAGTGGGGAGACTGGAGAACTGGTGGTCTCTGTGCCTTAGTATGTGTCCTACAGCTCAGCCTGGCTCCTACAAGAGTGAAGGAAAGGAGCAGTGGGCAGCCTGATGCTGGAGATGAAACCACTGCACACGAAAGAGCAGAGGAGTCTTTCAGGATGGGGCATTCTCAAGTAGAGAGGAGTGAATAAACACTGGAATCCTGGAACGGTTTGGGTTGGAAAGGACCTTGAAGCTCATCCAGTTCCAACCCCTGCCAAGGGCAGGGACACCTTCCATAGACCAGGTTGCTCCAGTGTTGCCTTGAACACTGCCAGGGATGGGGCAGCCACAGCTTCTCTGAGCAAGAGTGTGTCTACAGAAAGAACTGAAGGGTTTCAGCCAGAATTCTCCATTTCATCCCCTGCCCTAGAAAGGAGGAGAAGAAAATTTCGTTGCTTGGGATATAGTGAAGGAGATGTCTTTGACCTCTCAGATAGGACTTCAGTCACAGTGTGTAACACACATAAGGAAAAACAAAGGTGTTATGAGCCAGTCTCCTGTGAGAAATGATGGCAAAGTCCTTAGACTGAAGGCAAGTAATAGAGGCTGTTGGTCTGAGGGACTTACTAGAAAATAGCAACAAGACTTGAACGTAAAAAGAACGCAGCCGCAGTGAATTAGCAGAACGTGCACTGCCCCCAGACATGGACATCAGCTGGTAATTTATTCCCTCTTTTATCCACACACCTTAATTCCCAACATTTCCCCGATTCTTCATTACGGATCAAAATCTGGCACTGAAGCAGTCCCTCTCTGTGCAGTAGCCAGAACTGAGGCCATTCTGAAATAAATATAGAAATTCTAAACCACTTCTCATTTTGGGAAGTGGACACAATTATCCTCCAAAAGGATCAGCCAATAAATCACTCGACAAACTGACATGATAAATCAGCCGCAGAGGATGAAAAGCCAGGCATGTGCTCCCAACTGCTTTCTCTTATGGATGATATGACATTAAAGGCTAAAACCAGCTTTGAAAACAAAGTCTCCAACAAATAAAGCTCCCAATGCAGCTCGCCCCACACCTTCCCTCCATAGCATCATGTTGACCTTTTATACCAACAAATCTTGTTAATATTGAATCTGCTATGTTTTTCAATTTTAACCCCATACTGTGTGAGAGCACACTGCAGAAGCAGCAGTGTTCCTCCCATTGAGATATAATCCTTCCCACCAAGCCAGCTGGGATTTCTCATCTGTCTCCCCTTACCCATGTCTGCATCTCATCTCTGGAACCCACATATATGTTTTTGCTGTTAACTTAGGAGTCACCATTCCCTGTTGGTTTGTTCCATGCAGTTACAAGCCACCTGCTAAGTCTGGAACCTTGGCATCTCCTCTCAAGAGGGTACAATTACAGACTTGAGCTCCAGCAATGACATACTGTTTGCCGAATGCTCTGCTCTGTATTGCCAGGTTTTGACTTTCCAGGCCCCTCGCAGTGGTAGCATCCTGATTTGTCTGTGATTTGGCAAGACCTAACCTAGCATCATATTGGGTGTCTTCTATCACGAGTAAGAACAAGCAAGGTTTACACGCACAGCAATGCCAGTTCTCCCACCTGGCACTGTGTGTGGGATTCCTTTCTTTGTTCTGCCAATTGGTAGGTGGCAAAAAAACCTCCCAAACATTTATCCAAGATGTAGGGGTGGAAAACCAGTGAGGAAATCCTGCTGCTGCTTCGCAGTCAAATCAAAAGTCTTTGATAACATCCTAACTGCGAAAGTTCACATCGTCTTTTCCCTCCCTGTGTAAAACGGATCATAGACCAAGAGGAATGACTTTGCTAAATAAACTTTAACTCATGGCACTTCTACCACAGAATACAAATTGCCTGTATTCAGGTAGTGGTAGTCAACTGGATGGAGTCCAGCTAGAGAAAAGGCTCACTTTCTGGAGAACAAACAATACAGCTGCAGTAGGCATGATCCAGAAACCCAGAATCTCTGGTTGTGTCTCAATCTGAGTGCAGAAGACAATGAAGAGAAAAAGGGAAACTCCATTACCTTCCCTGGGAAGCATGTGCTGTGTGGTCTGGAACACCAGACAGGTCCCTGATATAATAACAGATCAGGCCCTAGGAAGATGCCTTGCTTCTATGTCCCTGTCCCTCCTCACCAGCATGAGTGGTTAAATTCAACTGATTTACTATTTAGACAATGTAACACTGACAACATCTTTGAAATGATCATTCCATCCACTCTGTCTCATTGCTGAGTCAAACAGCTCAATTCGTCTGCAAGTGCTTGATTTCTCTGCATTTCTGACACTGCCTCTTGGGAATGAGTCCTGCTACATAAATGATGTTTGCACTGCAGTGTCTGGCACAAATACCTGATTTGCATTATCACCAGTTTGATACAAGACAGGTTCTCCCTGGCTCCTTTCTTTTCAGGATCCCTGTAACACCACAGTGGTTTGGGGTTCACCCACTCTCAATTCAGAGATGCATGTGAAAGGTTTCTTTTATTTATTTCTTTTTAAATCTAACATGAATGCAAATGAAGACTAGAAAAAAAATAAGGCATTTTGTAAAGTAAAAGTTAATTTGCTGGGGCTTTGGGGGAGCACAAACATTATACAAAGACAAAGTAAACCTGACTAGTTTACTACATTCATTCAGAAAACTGCAAAAAGGTAAAAGAAATTAAAGTCTAAAAGTTATTCGGTTTTAACCTTGTCATGTTTGGATGTTGGAGGGGAAAAAAGCAAAACATCTTGTTAATTGTGTCCATCTGAGATCACAAACTCATTTAATACTTGGTGACAGTATCAATATCCTGCACTGGTGCTGGTACCCGACTCTGCCCCAGCAGTACCCGCACTGGATTCCTGCACTGCTTCTGCACTGGCAGTGTGCAGGGTACTTGGCAGCCCAGAGGAAGAAACCACTTATTTAATGAGATTTTAGTGTACAGGAGCAACAGAGCAGATGGGACAGAGCTTGAAATACTTGAGTGACACCACGATGAGCTCTGGATTTCTGGGCCTTCTCTAACGAGGTACTTTCACATACTTTAAACCTCCTTTTATCAAAACTGCAGAGAACCTGCACTTGTAACCAGAGGCACAGGAAGCTGGACAGGCTGCGAGCCCTTGGCAAAGGGTGTTTGGTATATGGGAAATCATTCAGGCTTTTAACACAGGCTTAAACCTTGTCTGTTGCTGAGTCATCACAAGCAGGCAGCTTGTTAGCTCGTTGCAATGCTGAGATAAATCCTATGTGGATTGGTCTCCAGGTGTTTAATTCCACACACCCCCCCCACCCTTTTTTTTTACAGCTGACAGCCATGTCAAAGATTTGGCCTCTTCTACACTATGAAAAAGGCTTTCAATTACTCAGCTCAACTTCAACCAGAGAAATCCTCAACTTAAAGTTATTGCTTGAAGAAAGAGATAATAAGGATGAGGGGCTGGGGGTTCTCTTCCTCAGTGTTTCCCTGACATATGAACATCCGATGTTGGACTGCAAGGGAAAGTCCCATTTTGCCCACTGCAGTCTAGGTCATGCACAGCATGAATGCAGGGGAAGATCTTTACAGGAGTGATACCATGGGGCTACAGCACAACAGCCAAGTAGCTGGCATTGGGTAAAGAAAGAATGATAAAACCCATAAATGGGTGCCATGTCTCAGCTACTATCTCCATCAGGTGATGGAAGGCGTTGCCAATACACACTCATATATACTATAAATTTTTGATCATGTAACATAGAATCATAGAACAGTTTGGGTTGCAAGGGACCTTAAATGTAGTTCCAACCCCCTGCCACGAGCAGGGACACCTTCACTATACCAGGATGCTCAAACATGCTGCAAAAGGCAACAAGACAGAGACCTCCATTCTAGCCTTAATCAGACATCAGCACTGGAATACCCCCTGGCAGACCATAAAGCAGAGAGTGATGCTAGGAGAACAATTTGCACATTGTTGTTATAGAATATGCTTGCCTTTTTGAACTCGTGTTCATCTAACAGCCAGCTCTGCAGAAAAGACAGTACTTCGTAATCACTAGCAAGCACATAATGGGCCATATTTGAGGAATGGCTGCACATGCCAGACAGGGACAAACACCCAGAATGCAGCATCACATCAGAATGATACACTTTATTCCACTTTTAATTCAGGCACGGGTGTATTTGAGCCCAAACAGACTTGGGCATGTTTTAATCCATCTGCAAAAACAGTTATTCCACACTAAGCACTGTAAGCACAGATCTACACTGAAGTAGCCATAACATTTTGAACCATAGAATACGAATTTTAAACCATAATACATTAATTCCACTTCCTCAGCCAGGCAAGTCTTTACATATAGGACTACTTTCTACACATATGTATTTACTTGGATGGGTAAACACCACTGAAACTGAATCCACAAAAAGGCTGTCTCTAACTGGGACAAGGTGTGAAATCTACACATTCAGTTATAACTTTCATTATAGAAGTATCTTAATTGCTGCATTTACTCGAATTTTGAGTTACCCCTAATCAAATGTTGATCTGCCTTCCTTGATACTCTGCACCAGTGATAATTAACATTGTTCTGCTAACTACTTGCTAAGGGAAGGTCATTAGCATCCTTGCTGCTGAAGTAGCTCATTAGATCTAGTTTATGACTCTACTCACAGAAGAAAGTTGGGGCAGGGAGAAAAGGAAGGGTAAAAAGTGATAAGCTTTTTCCTCACATTTTTTCCAGGTCATACCAGGAGCCGCACAAACCCCTTCAAACCAGAACAGCTCAAATTTGCTTACAAGTAATTACAAGGTCCCTCATGCTCAGACCTCTTTTTTCTAAAGGAGGCTGTTCAAAAAGGAGATGCCTCTTGAGAAACTTGTGAGCTCTGCTGTGGTGAACCACCATTCCTGACACTGCAACCCAACACAGCATTCAGTCCTGGGGTCTGTCAAGAGGAGACCCATCAGTTTAGGAGATGCTGCTATTTGCATGACCCTCAGTACCCAGAAGTGTGATTTGGGTCCCCTCTCACAGAGCGTAGCTGCCAGACCATGCCACACTGTCCTGAAGCTGCCTGGCAGGAGCAACTGGAGGTCATGTCCCTCAGGCAAAACTGAAGCAGCAGTAGCCAAGGAGGTCAGGTCAGATGGGAACCCCCAGCAGTGGAACACAGGGAGTAGCTTTTAGCCCATCAAGAGGTGCTGGTAGTCGAGAACTGATCTCTGGCACTTCAAAACACAATCCTCAGACATTGATGTTGCCAGGTGACAAGCAGATACAGACAGGTTTGAATCCCTAGACCTGATGGATGGTTGCACAGGGAAGATGGGGAAGAATTCAATAAAGCAGGAAGCTAACAGGAGAGAGGACAGCACCAGAGCAGCAAGGGCAGTGTGTGCCCATAACAGCAATTCCCCTGGCACTTGTAGAGAGAACAAAGGCTGGAGTCGGTGCCCATTTCTCATCACAGCAAGGCAAGGATGGAAGAGGAGAGCACTGCAGTGCTTAGATGGGAAACAAATTACAGACTTGGAGAAAGGAAAGGAAGGAAAGGAGGAGTGCCAAGGCACAGCCTCAAAAGAAATAAATCACTGCCTGCACTTGCTTTTCCTGAAGCAAAAGTGTACATCAGTGAGTGGAAGGAGACTGCTGTTTGTGCAAAGGAATAACATAAACCCTGAGTAGGGAAGACATGTGCAGGTGCACAGAAAAACACAAGTGCAGGCTCACTGGTGCATCTTACAAGTACTTAATTTTGAAAGGCCACAAAGATATAACTGGAATTAACAATACAAAGAGCTGAAGCTATGATACAGCCTGAGAAGGGTTAACTGCACTTCACATTCTGCTGCTAGCTGCCTCCACTCAGCTCTTCTAAGCCTGAAATGTTGCCTAGGTATTGGGGCACAGGAAGAGTTGTTTGAAGACTTTCATCTGATACTCAATGTGAATGGTAGGATTTGGGGTATTTCTCTAAACTGTTCTGTGCTTCAGCAACCATGTCTGCATAGTGGGACCTTTCAAAGACAGAAAGGTACTAAAGATACTTGGGCGTAATGCACTGAACAGGTGAAATTTCTCACTATCTCAAGAATAAAGCATGAAATCACAGTCCAAGTCATTAAATGGAAATTATTTAAACTCTGCAGGTTATCACAAAGGTCCTGAAAAACATACAGTTATGCAGAAATAAAACTGTCTCATCTAATGAAGTACTCCAGCAGTGCCTAGTCTTATTCGTGAATGAATAGGCAGCAGTGATTTATAGTAATTGATCCCAGTGCTTGGCAAGTAGTAAAACCCTATGCAAATTATAGCTGCCACCCTAAAACTGCATTTGTAGAACTTCCTTGTAAGTCAATCTTGAGCCTTTTTTACCATAATAAAAGTTATCAGTATTTAAAGAGACATGAAAAATAACCATACACACATGCTTCTTCCCACTTAGCTTTTAAACACAAACGTATTTGGTGCTTTGGGTGACTGTAAGGAGCTGACCTGCAAGATCTGGAACTAGAGGAATTAAAGAAAAATCTGAATCTGACCTTCAGCTCTGTGGGACACCAGAGAGTGAGGGAGAAGTCACACAACTGAGGTTGCAGCTGTTATGTACCTTCTACATGAGGATTATAAGATCAATACAGCGTTTATTGGTATCCAGCAGAGAACACTGCCTGCGACAGCTTAGTCCTACAAGGACACAGGCATCCGATTCCTTATTAACAGCACTGCTAGAAGGAACCTCTCTATGAACTCACCAAAACTAGGTAAGATGCCAGCCATATTTGATCAAATCACTGCTCAGTTAGGGAGGGAGCTTCAGGTGGATTTTGTAAGCAGACAGAAGAACTGGCAGATCCTCAGGATCTCAGGTGAACCCTGAGGCATCAGGAGCTGGGTGTCACTGGTTTGAATCACGCCTGTTACCGCAGCTCATCTGATTTATCCTGCCTTCTGCCTCTCTCTTTCAAGACCTCCACTCTGCTCTCGGTCTGCTTCATGGTGGCTCTGGGGTAACAGCAGTGTGAGTTAATGGGGATCCCCAGAACTATGGGAACTGGGTTCTCAAATTTCCCTTAAAGCCAACAGGAGCAGGTTGCTTAGCTTCCACTGACTGCCTTGAAAATCCTAGTCATAATCCAGGCTGCATCTGTAGCTGCCCAAGTGAGTTGTCAGTGCTGTATAAACGTCTCTGTCCCACAACAGCCAGACAATCCCAATGACAAACAGCAGCAGGTTTTAACAACCAAGGTGATTGCCTGTCTTTGCTCTAGTGGAGAAGTTGGCTGTTTGTCCTTTCACTCTTAATACTACTTGTTTCTCTGTGCTATGTGAAAGCAGCTGACCTTTCAATCACTGTAGCACTGGGAGCATGAGGCAGCCCAGCCAGCCCAGAGGCTACGGAGATGGATGCTGGTGCTTTCTGTCACATGAGCACTTCACTCCTGCTCTCCTGCCACAGAGATTGCACTTGAGTACCCTCCTCCCAAACAAGAACTGTCCAACATGTACAGCATTAGTGTAATTCAAAACCATAATTAATATTTTCCCCTTCTAAAGAAAGCCTAAGGCAGGTATTATATTGAGGTTAAACATATTTTAGGCAGGCATCCTTAAGTAACTCACAACTTGTTTGATCTCTGAATACCAGAAGAGCAAGGCACATTATTTCCTACAACCAAAGTTTTTGATCTGTGACACTATAGATCCCTGGGCAATTTTCAAGATTAACTGCAATCATTCAGGGTCCTCACCATTCCTCCCAGACAGCCTTCTTGTGAGAGTTGACAAAAAATGAAATGCAGTAGGGTCATCTGAGGCACCTTAGACCTGCCTCTCATCACTAGCACCCACCTTCTGAGCATGCTGCTCTGCTCATTTCATTCCCCTGCTTGCCATTCTCCATGTCCCCTGCCCTGCGCAAAGCATCTCTTCCACTGGTTCCTTTGTTCTTGCCACTTTCAAATCATTTCTAAAGTGAGATCATTTCTCCCTGAGTACCCAGAACATTGAGGTAAACAAAGAGTAAGCCAAATTGTACATATTGATTCTCTTAAACCAGTTCCATTTCTTTGGTCCATTCAGCCTTATCTATATCTGCCTCTTCAAGTACACTTCAGAGGGCTACAGAGCAACTGTATCACTTTTGGAAGCTGCCATTCAAGAAGAAATATTTATGTTTAAATCTATAAATAAATATATATATAATTAAATATATATAAATAATTATGAGTAGATTCACACACCAGCATCTATGCGATGAATAGACAAGAAATAATGGGGGATGTGTGTATTTAAAAATAGATCCAGAGCCCCCAGCAGCCGTGTCACAGCAGTACTGATCTGGAAGAGCACATCAAAGTTTTGCCTCTCAGGTGATGGGACAAGTGAAGAGCCCTTTTACACCACTGGAAAACTGCAGTACCTTCAGCACAACAGGAGCAGTGCCACTTTGGGTTTACATGTAAGTTACTGTATTTTATAAATGATGATCTGTGTTCTCTGAAACTCAAATCATTGAACTTCACAGAAGGGTGCAAGGGAAAGAAATTACCCCAGTACATTTAGACTTCTTTTCCTCATTAGATTTCCCAAGCCTTATATTTCCACCAACTTTCAATGTTCTCTGATTGCCAGCTTTTGGAGCAGAGTCTTTTGTTTTGCTCTGCACTAGTGGCACCAAAAGACAAATCTCCAGTCAAACAAAGGCCAACAACTGCAACAGTTCTAGAAAGGAATACTACTAATAAAAACCCAAAGCATACATGCCAGAAAGGGGTTCTAATAACCCAAAACATACACACCCATCCTGCCATGGATTTATCCACCATCTCTTATCATACAAAACATGTTCAAAATACCAGCAGGTCAGAACAGCTGCACATTGCTACCCATAAATAGACATGTGGTTTATCAGACCAGATTAAGAATTGAACACACACATACACACATGAGAGTGTTCCAATCTGATTTCTAATGGACCTGTGTCCACATCACAGAAGCAACCACTCTCCCTTTACAGAGCTGTCTATAAGCTTTACAAATGCCCAAGGCTAAAAAGATTCAGAAGCTCACTTTTTGTGCCAATGTGGTCCTTCCAGGTTTAAATTGCAGCCCATCAACAACACCAGCATGGATAAAAGTTGCACTTCACTACACCCCTTCTCATTGTGCTGGTAAACACAGGCCTGGGCTCCCTTGCACAGTTTAACTTGGCATTTTAGATAAGCAGTTTGCAAACAAAACTAAACATGGGCAAACAACCCTGCCAAAACCTGCTGTGAGCACTTACAAATCCAATCAGATAAGGACTGCCAGCATCTCCCAGGAGGTGTGAAGTGAAACTCTGCAAGGCCACTGCGGTTGCACGGCGTGTTGGAATGACCACATACTGCAAAGGGGAAAGAAAAACAAATACATAAGGAAGCTGAAGTAAGAACCTGTCCAACTGTCTTGTGTTGCCCAGTTTTATATCCAGGTCAGGACAAAGTAAACAAGCTCCCCAGACACTGGTGGCAGAATGCAGCCACTGTCCAGTCCATGGGTGGCTCAAGCAATGGGGAGCTGAGCTTCCTGACACTCCTGATGGCTGGTGCTGAGGGAAGGAAGTTCTGCCTGGTCTGCACTCCACTCAGCAGCACTGAATGCATAAGTTTGACCAACAACTTTGATCTCAAGACACTTTGCTGTTGCTTCTCAGCCTGTTTTGCTTGGCTGATAGAGAGAGTGAAGTCTGAGGTTGCCTGCAGCATGTAACTTGCTCAGCACCACCAGCCTTGCAAAAGAGGGCTTTGCTGTAACCTGGGATATTGTGGGGTTTTCCATAATAAAGAGATCATTTTGTTTCTTAGAGCACATGCAATTCACATCAGTATGGAATTCGCATCCTCCCCTCCCATTCCATTTCGAGCCACTCAATTCTCAAAACTCTGTGGTTCTACTTGTGAGGTGTGACAGACGCATTAGGAACATTTCCGCAGCCAAGACATTGTCATTTGGTCTCCACTCCAGTGGGACATGAAACGCTTGGCCAGGTCAGAATCAGTCTGACTACACAGGATCAGTGGAAAACACAAGTTATTTCCCTATTAAGGGACCACAGGTCACAGAAAACAGAGCCCTAACCGTGGAAGGGGATGAGAGATTTGTAAAGAAAAAAAACCCAGTAACCACTGGTGCTATGGAATTACCTGGATTTTATAACACACACTTAGGAGCAGAAAAAAGTAATTGTCTCCTGCATAAAAATTGGGAAAGAAGCTGGCTATGGATATCTGCGTCAAGTCCACATATCCTGGTTTACAAATTGAGCCTGTCTTGATTTAACGGCAGTAAGTAATGAGGAATTCAATAGGTCTCTGAATCCAAGTGAACTTTGTTGCCACTTGAAAGCACTGCATCTTGTGCCTTTTCCTGTTGCTCTGAAGAGCCATCTACCCTGCCAGAAATTGCTCTGGTTTAGGTATTTGTAGATCATGATCCCTTTTACTTGTCCACTTTCACTCTGATGGGCTTCCTCTCGTCTTTCTTTAGCCTTGCCAGACTTCAACTCGTTCTTGCCATCCTTTCCTGAAGTAATTTATTAATCAAATGTGACACTTCAAGACTGGCATATCCCCAGCTAGAGATACACAGAGATCCATTTACCTTGGCTGACTGGGGTAGGGAGAACTCACTGCTCAAAGGCAGTGTACCTCAGGACCCAGGAGCTGAAGCATTGTTTCAATGCTTCAACATTCTCTTTTAGGGAAAGTGATGAAAAAAAGCCATGAAGAAAAGGATAGAAAAGAAAGTGTTGAGCAAATCCAGACTAGAAGAGAACTGATGCCTGTTTAGAATGATCATGTCATTCCAAGCAGAGGCAATTACGAATGATGGGCAAAATTAGATTAAATGCTTTTCTTTAGGGTTTTACCATGTGCCTGCAGAATGACCTGCCAGTTCTTTCATTACTGGTTTGACAAAGCTGCAAACACACACTGCTAATGCACTTTGATGCCACATATTAAATGGGTACCCTGTTAAACTCCTGTTGTGCAACAGGCGAGGAAAAGATGATTAGAACCAGAGCAGTCACCTGGCTATGGATGTTAGACACTGTCCTCCTTTGGCATCCAGGAGGTCAAAACAGATTTGAAGGCTCACAGAAATCCCGAGAGGAAAATAAGGTCTAGGCTTCATTAGAGACACAGAAAAGTACTGAAGGTCATGCTGTGAAACAGCAGAAGAGCCACACGATTCACTACCATACCCCAAAGATGCAGGGTAATGGGTGCAACCTGGATAGATTAGACAGAAGAAAATGAAAGTGAAGTAAAATCAAGAGTGAGTTACTCTTGTTCTTCCCACCTGGCCCCAGCTCACACAGATGCAGTGAAGTATTCTGCAAAGAGCTGTTTGAGAAAGACAAAGGGAAATTCTACCTAATTCAAGAATTCAGAGTTTTGTATATTTATGAAAAGGGATTTTAATCTTAAAATAGTTTCATTTCTATACACTTTATGTTAACAAATCTGGAGAAGAAAGCCTGTTTCTATATTCCATCCATTCTCTTAGCACAGTAAAGGTAATGGTAAATTTATTAAAAACTTACCATTTGCAGGGAGTGGTAGTGAATTAGTGCCAGCTGCAGAAAGGAATTTGAATGACACCTGCATCCTATGTGTGAGTGCATGTATGTATTTCTACACATGAATACACACATATATATTAGCCATAATTCTACATGTCTATCTGTATTAAGCAGACATACAGGTTTGCAAATATCAATACAATCTGCAAGAAGATTTCAGTGTGCCTAGTTAAAGAAGTTATTGATGGTTGAAAGCACTGATTTGGTTTGGCACTAGAAAGTACCAAAACTTAGTCAACTTAGTCTGGAATTCAAGTTCCAAACACCTCCCCAACCCAAAACCAAGCAAGCAAATGAACATGAGATTTTTCCTCCTCTTCTAAAAAGATACTGGAAACTAAAAGAGGCCAGAAAATACCCACCCTATCCCTACTTACAAAGCATTTTATTCCGATAGAGAGGAAGTAGTTGGTAGCAAACACTATCTACTGTTCTAGGAAGAGAGCAGTAAATTACAGCTCTCAGTGGGCATTTTGATACTAAAATAGACTTAAATTCAAACCATACATGGCCTGGTTTGAACATCCCACAGAAGCTGGAGGTGGAAGAGCCACAGCAGCTGAAGAGGAAGTCCATGGCTCATCTCTGACTCCAGGTTCAGGGGCAGGCAGCGCAGAGGATGGGCAGAGAGGCTGACCAAGCAGCTTTGGCAAATCCCCGTTCTTTAAATAGAAGTTTGGAAATGCCATGGTTTACTGATGACATTCCCTTCCTGTAATGAAACCAGTAGAATGAGTTGGTCTGAAATAAGCCAACCAGGAAAGCCAAGGAGAGATCACTCTTCCATCAAAGGCCACATGCCGAAGAGGTAAGTTCTGTTTTTGACAAGGGCCTATAGGGACAGGACAGGAAGAATGGCTTTAACCTGCCAGAATGGAGACTGAGAGGAGATCTTAGGAAGAAGCTCTTCCCTGTGAGGGTGCTGAGGCGCTGGCACAGGGTGCCCAGAGAAGCTGTGGCTGCCCCATTCCTGGCAGTGCTCAAGGCCAGGCTGGACACAAGGGCTTGGAGCAACCTGCTCCAGTGGAAGGTGTCCCTGCCCATGGCAGGGGGTTCGGACTGGATGAGCTTTAAGATCCCTTCCAACACAAACCATTTTATATGATATTTATGTCTAAACTCTACCCTGCAAAACACTTTTCTACCCTTTCTGGGTCAGATGGTAACCTTCAGGACAATGCAATCCGGCCTCTTCCAGCACTAAAGGCAAAGAAAACACATGCTAACCCCAGCTGAGCCACTACCAAAGCCTAGAAACAGTCCAGTTGTCCCTGTTGTAGCCACTGTTCAGGCAAGGCAAAAGGCTGTGGTCCAGAGAAACCAGCCTGAGAGAGATCCTTCACTCAAGCTAGGCAGATGCTGTAGACAAAGAAACTTAAAGGAAGTCAAAGGAAGCAGACCTGGTCTCCAAACCACTGCCAGCATGGAGCAGCACACATCCACCTGCAAACCCTTGGCTCACAGAAGAACTGAGAGACATCCCTTGGCATATCCTTCCTGGGCATTTGAAGGGGTCTGTGAACCCTCACGCAAAGGCATCCCTCCCCCTGCCTTAAAATCCACACCACAGCAGTCGGATTGCAGGTGTGTGGAGGCACACAGACAGAAGCAATTATGAGAACTTGTGGAAACGCCATTTATCTTTGGCTGTAAAACAGGGCAGTATTTGATACTACATGAATAACTTTTGTTTATTTATAGGGAAGGTAATCAGGGAAAAATCAGCCTAAAAGGAGACTTCGACCCCACAGCATTAAAGCAGCTCCTCCAGGGCAGCTCCTGATCATTTAAAAAAGATGCAAGGTCCTTTTTTCCATGACTGCCAGGACTTGCATAAACTGGAGGTGGCAAAGACCTAAGATTATTGTGATCTGACTCTTACATTGAAATGCCACCAAGGCTCTGCTCATCATCTTTAGTTTTGGGATGTGGTATGGAGGCAAAATAACCACTATTAGGACCAGATTCCACAAAGTCCCAAGCCCTCAGCAGGCCTCAGTATGTTGCCTGAAGCAACTGAAGTTCATTCATTACTGCTGTTACAAGGTAGTTTTAATGCTACTTTGGGGTTCTGGTAATTTTAAGGTCAATTTGCAAAGATGGCTGATAAAATCTGATTCATAATTAGCATGCTCCAGAAGAAACATCCTCCCCTTCCCTAAGCACCATCTGAGCATGTGCCTGGGAGGAGATATGGAGAGTTGTACTCAGGAGAATAAGGGCTGTTTAGTACAAATTTGCATTTGGAACAAATATCAACCTTCTAAGATCTGAGGCAGTGCAGAACATTCTGTAGTGCTGACAGCTCATCAAACACTCAGCACCTTCTCCTGCAGACAGTTTGAGGAGCCATACACTGACCATTCCACTGGCAAGAACAATAGATGCAATAGAAGCACAAAGGTGGGAAGAGCCAATAATTAATTGTGAAGATAATAAGCAATCATCCTTGCTTTGCCAAGG
Source organism: Psilopsiagon aymara (assembly GCA_024733675.1). NCBI lineage: Eukaryota > Metazoa > Chordata > Aves > Psittaciformes > Psittacidae > Psilopsiagon > Psilopsiagon aymara. Next base: position 23,695 of record JANRGW010042082.1, read on the forward strand.
AAATTCAAGCTGCAAAACCTCCCAAGATGCTTACCAACTTGCCCAATAGAGTTCTTAAGCAGTCGTGAGATCTGTAAATCTTGGGAGAGCTCTGATAAATCATTTGGGATGCAGTTTCCAAAAAGCCTCACTTCTAGCATGACACAATAAGTAGGAGCAGTGTTCAGACAGCACTGAGAGCTTTTTATCCATGAAAACAGGGTAATATTTATGTATAGGATCAAAGTGTTGTTAAGCTTAGGCTAATAATGCTTTTAAACTCCTTACCAGCCTCAAGCAAGAACAGACACCCTTCTGATTACACCAAATAAATAGTAATCAGTAGAAATTAATTTGCCAAATGTTAAAAGTGCATCTTGCTAAAGCACATCCACACCTTTCTCTGGCTAGGACTTCTTACAAAGCTGCCTGTCAAACATGGTTATAGTCCTGGCTCTCACCTATTGCCTGACTAAACATCCTCTCAAACCTCTTGTGTAACAGGAATGCACTTCAGACCATCTGTTTACAGGCTTGCACTGACCTAAGTGGATGCTTGCACGTATTTGTATAGCACTTTTAGAGGTCTGCTTATGCTGATAATGCATTAAACTGGGCATTATATAGGATACTCAGTTCATTTTCCTAACAGACAAGCTTAAGTGTTAGCATCAGTTGCCAAGCTCCAATTTTTAATACGGTTTTAGTTTCTTTCCCGTATTTTGGAAATTGGAACTAAGAGATTATTTCCAGTTATTTCCAATCTTCCAATTCTTTTGCACTAAAGCAACATAAATAACCGCATCCCTACAAAATGCAACTCTCCATAGGATGCTGGTAAGACAGATGGCAAACCCTATAAAAAGCTACAGGGTACTGAAGTCACATTGAAATCAACACAGAAAATCTCTGTAATTAAAATGGGACAATGATGCCATCCTTTAGGACACTTGATATAAGAGTAGTTAGTTGAGAAATGTCTTTTGGGCTTAGCTTGAGACCATGTAGGTCAAGTTTCTGCTCTTGCTCTGGCACAGATCGTCTGGAGGACCTTGAACACGTTCAGTGGGTACCCTCCCTCCAGCTGTGCTATGTTGGCAGCAGGGATGACTTTGAGAGCCACTGCTGGAGGACTGCAGATGTGCTCCATGGCCAAGCCCTTACCTGCTTCAGCCAATGCTAGTGAGTTTATAAAAGACCTGCTATTTAAGCCCATCAGCTAATTCTGACCAGGAAGAGTTGGTAGAGCTCCTGGGAACATCACAGTCAAAGGCAGGATGTGACAAGAAGCTCTGGCAGGAGACAGGAACAAGCAACTACGAATATTGTACCGTAAATTCTTCCTCAACACAGCTGTCTGTAGGTCGCACATCTACATGTTGAGATACCACCTCATGAGTAGCCTTGAACTCAGCACAACCTGCAAAACCCACCTAAGTATAGAGTAACCACTTATAACAGCTAAGCTGTTAGGGGGAATAAACCCTAGTAATTAAAAGCTATTTAATGCAACACAAGTACACTGATGACCTTTGTTTCTCTGCGCTTTATTCACATCTGAGGGAAGCAGAATTAACAACCCCACTTCCCAAAGTGTTCTCTTCACAAATGAGCTAGAGTTTGGAAGTTCATCAGGCAATTCAGTTATGGCAACTACAGAGCTACCTTAAAACATAAACACAGCCTTGAACTTGAATCATCAACAGAACTTTAGCAGAAGCTTGAAGCTCTCTGGTGAATCAATAAATCAACACCATTATCTTTGCATCTAGGAATACTGAGGCAGATTGTTTTCTCACTGATGTTTGCATAAGAAACTAATACAAGTCAAGGGAGTTTTCTGTTGATGCCAGACTGATTATATTTTTAGTTCAGTCAACAAGCTGTCAAAAGACCTCCAGCAAGTCCTGTAATGGTTCTGTGCCTTAGTTTCTTTCTTTTTCATACAATAAGCAACACCTCCTTCACAATAGGGTTTCAACAGAGCCTGTTTGATAGGCTCCAGACTATTTCATATGAAAATCAAGCTGCTGAGGTCAGTTTGCTGATTTAAAAGACTTAAAAAGCTCCATGGTGGAAAAATAATGGAAAATGAAGGGCATGGGGTGAAAAGTCCCTGACAGCTTCCTCTTGGGACAAGGTGGACACAGTCCAAAAATTCTTTATACTTTCTTTTCCTCTCTCCTCTCCCAGAGGTGGTTTTCTATTGTGTATGTGTTGAATGGTAGGTTAGCTGGAGTTAAGCCAAGAGAGAGGTAGATGCTTGCCTTTGTGGTCAGAGGAGGGAGGGAGGGAAGGATTTCCTACTGCAGAACAAAGCTGAGTTATCGATAACAAAATCCACCAATGTGCTGACCATTAGCGAATACTGGCCCATTCTTTGCATGTGGGGATTTGCACAAATACCTAGAATCTGGGGAAGCTATTCTAATTCAGTAATGCCGACCTTTCTGGACATCTCTCCCTGGTGCTCAGAATTAAGGATAAGAGGAAGGTTTTTTCCTTTATCTCTTTCACCGTCACTTTCCTTTTCAGCAAGTAAAAAATAAATAAAAATAGGATAAGCTGAAGAAGGCATTTGGAAGAAATGGGGAACTTCAGGTGGTTCTTGCAAGCTGACAAAGTGCTCTGGCCCCCAGAAGAAAAAGATACTGTTCCAGTGTACACTCACCATAAGTATGTCTGCTGTGATAGCCCAGTTTGAAAACAGAAGAGTTTCTCCAATAAAAATGCAAATCTGTAGTAAAAAAAAAAAAAAAAAAAAAAAAAAACAAACACAAAAAGGAGATTTATTCATTTGACATTCAAAGGAAAAATAACCTGTCGCAAACTTTCCTTTGTTGCTTATTTGTCTCAAACCTACACAATATGTTTCTTGTTACTGTTGTGGTTTATCCTGAATATTAGAAAACCACAGACTTTCTCAGAGCTCTAGAGGGTTGGCCTGCAACTTCATTGGTGTAAACTGTTATGATCTATAGAGCAGCTACATAAAAACCTGACACATTTGCTTACAGAAGAACATGAAAAGCCAGCAAGAAAAGACAGCCGCAGGCTTCCATACTTCCATCATTTTGTTCCAAAAAAACAGTTAGAAAAGGTGAGAAGGCCGCAACTCCCCAAAACACAGTCATCTTCATCAAGAGAAATCAAGTTATGTGTTTGGTTCTGAGCAAACCATATGAGGTTCACCACCCACTAAGTGCAAGTTCCCTTCCCTCCTGACAGCGTGTTGCGGTCCTTTTTGAGGGGGACATAGGTATAGGCACTATAATGACTCAAGCATTACATTAATAATATCAATGTACAAGCAAGACAGGACCTAAGTATGGGTTTTGCAACAACAGTGTCTTACAGTGAAATGCAACTCTTGAGTCTATGGAGGTGGCAGCTATGGCACTGTGTAACCACCAAAACTGTCTTTCCCACACACCAGCTGAGATTGCCTAAACCCCTCAGACCATCATGTCACTGCCAGGAACAGTTTGCTCTGTTTAGTAAGTCTTATGCACTGACCTACAGAAAACTTCCTCTATTTGTTTCTAAAACTGTCTTTGTTTCCCATTTATTCTCCCTCCCTATCCCCTCTTTTTGTGACTGGATCTGCTTCCTCCATGATGGTGTATGAGCTAGCCATTACAACCCAGCTGCTCAGCTAGGAAATCTCCTCTTCCCACTTTCCCACTGCCCGCTGCTCTGCCTTGAATTTGGCTCTCACTGGAAATGACAACTGCCAAGCTAAGAAACATCTCCAACGCATCAAGGTGCTGACAGGAGTTGAAACCACGTGTCACACAGCAAGGGCATATCAGAGCCCCAGGCGGGCTCTCAGGACCTGCTCTGAACTCCATCCGACTACAGCTTTGCAGCTCCTGTTGCTGAGGCTCTGTGGCTGGATAGATTGAGCTTGGGAAAGATGTAATCACATTTCTGAATGCAGCGACATGCCCTGCCTGTTCCTACAGTGTTGCAAACAGGCAACTGTTTGCCTTAAGGTTATATGAATTACATACATGTAAGACACATGAATTGTTACACACAGTGAGTAGAACTTGCTCCCTTCTGCAGGAATTCAGCACAAGTCCTGTAAATAAATCACTGGAATGCTACCAGCTTCAGAGCACATCAGTTCGGCATCGTGGAACGTGTGTTCCAGCCAACATGCTTCCATGAAACACATGATTAATGTGTGGATATTGGTAAAAGAGGAGCAAAAGGAAGATCAAAAAGTAGGACAAAAGATACATTTTTTTTAAGTCTGTTCTTCAGCTGCTAATGGGAATTGATACAAATGAGCTCATCTGCTGCAAAGAGCATTTGAGGATACGCAGCATTTCTGCTGGAGAGAGACCCTAGGGATGCTTACTGCAAATAGGACAGCCTCCAGAACAGATCAGTAGCTCCTGGAATGGTCATGGCTTTGACTCCTCACACACTTTTAGAAGCCTCATTTTACACTGAGATTTCAGCTCTCCAGATACCTCCTCTTCCAATTCCAGCTGTGTTGTATATCTCATCACCTCCATTATGTGTCCAGGCCTTCATCTGTGATGAGCTGACAGAAGTTACTACCCCTCAAGTCTTCCTGTCTATGTGATCAGTTAGCAAACTCTAATTCCTCTAAGCGTTAAAGTAGGTTTCAGAGGGGTCACACCAGCAGCCTTTACAGCAAGATCTAAGCAGGTTATAACCTTCCATGGCTATTTGCAAAGTGCACATCTGTCTACATCTTCATTATTTGTATTTCTCTCTGAAACTGCTGGTAAGACACCCACACATGCTCTTGAATTTGAGGCAAGTCTAACTCCACCTCTCTCTTGGACAATATCAATGCCTCAAGTCCCCGAGTTGAGACTGAGATGCTGTAAAAGCTCTATGGCAAGGTTTTACCCTGGGATTTGCTGTTTCTGCAAAATCATAAAGTGCCTTTGAGGAATTGAAAGAGATGCTGAAATTGAGGTACAACAGGAACTTGGAACAGTGTCAAAAGGAAGGCAAAGCAAAGCATCTCTCTCCAGTCATTTGGAGATTTAAGCTAGTGTAAAATCTGCTGCTGAAATATCAGAGTAGTGTGATACAGTGATGCCACACACCTAATGGGTTTCAAGAGACAGGTTTGAAACCCAGCATTTTAAAGAGTACATATTTCAGAAAGACTGGGACCCAAAGATATGCAAATTGCTGTTGTAAGGAGCTGAACTAGAACACACAAATCCATATGCTGCGTGGAAAACAGTAAGAACTGACTGCACTGTACAGCCAAGCAAAACAGTACAAGTGTCTGGGCAGCTCAGTGATATACAATGCTGTTTTATTTCACCTTTCCAGCTATTTCTACCACTGCCAGTAATGTACAAGATGAGTATGAAAAGACTGGATGGAAAAAAGAAGTCTGTCTACCTGCTCTGGGTAGGAGTGGCTGCTGCAGAACTGGAATAGCAGCTGCCCTCAGGGACCAAAACCACCTGCAAGACAGGACTGAGCTGGGGAGAAAAAATACCTGTGTTCAGGAGATGAAGAGAGCAGGCAGTTAACATTAAAAACTCCCAACTGTTAAGCAGGGAGGGAGATGGTGGCCTGGTGGTCACCACAGCTCAGTGTGAGAACACACCATCTCATGGGGACCCATCTAAATGCTTGGAAGTGATAATTTTAAGGCTTTGAGCCAATGAGGGGTCCAAAACCAGTAACCCTTCAATTTTAGCATGGTGTGATCGAGTCTAAGGACAGTCACAAAACGGAAGGTCTGCAAATCCCACCGTGTGGAACAGACCTGAACATTGCTCTTGCCTTTCACAGTCATATAGAACTCAGGGATGCTGTTTCAGGATGAAAGCCAGGACACAGCTTTCAAGGAGACTGAGACGAGAAACCCTGTAAGTTTTACTGTATTCTTTCAAGAACAAGCTATGATCATGGATTTTGAGATAAGGAAGGTAACCTAGCCCATTATATACTGTTCACCATATCTAGATGTACCAGAATCAGAGAACAGCCTCCTTCATTTTGGACCAATGAGACTTAAAATAATGAATAATGAGAAACTGCTCGACCATGCAACCTTGCAAGTCTCCTAGTGAAATACAAGGGGATTAAACATTCTGGAAGTCTGTAAGTTTGGAATAGCATTGAATGGCGCGGAAAAACAAGGGCTTGTTAGATAACCTAACTCCAGGTTATTTTGAGACATTAAAGATCTAAGCTACCCTGACCCTTTGTAATTTAAGAATCCTTAGTTTTGCAGAGGCAAACCAAAGTTAAATATCTTGTCCACTGTCACGTGTAGAATCTATAAATAGAGTTCAGAGCTTTGATTTCCCAGTTGGCACACTAATGAGACTTAATCTCCTTTCTGTGCAGCAGACTTCCAGCAGCAGAGAGAGCACATTTAGAGCTACAGAGAGGCTGTGTTACCTGCTACAAATAATGTTTCAGCCTAACAGCATCAGCAAACAGGCTTATATTCCTCATACCTCCTCTATATGCAGTTATAACTTCCTTTGCAAATCACTGACTCTTTATTAGATTTACTGCTCAAGGATAACAGAATAAATTGTTTCTAAAATTGCTTAATAATATCCTCTATGTTTATATATTTGAACAATGCAGAATAGTCACATGGCTATTAAAATAAGAAAAAAGAAGTCAAAAATGAGACAAATAACCCTCTTTGTGTTGCAAAATTTTTGAGAACAGTATTTCCAGCTTAGAAAGGTAGGACTCTCTGCATACAGGGGCTAAACAGCACACATGAATATGTCTGTCATCAGATCTGAGAAAGGAGAAAATCACAGGTTTAGCTGCACAGAGGTAAAGGGATGTGACAGGTCTTTGCCCTCAGAGATAGGTCACAATGAAAAGAGGGCTAATGCTCCACCAACCAGTAAGACCCTCTTGCAAATTGTCTGAGTTGATAATTTTTCTGCTGAATCAAAGATTAGTTCTGCATCATGCCACAAACCAGAGGACAGAATCTCCTTTTGACACTTTCTAAACAGCCAGAGTAGACATTACTGGTTCTGACAATGTTTTTAAACCCTCACTCTTTCTTCTTGTGTTGTCCCATGACAGCTATCGAAATACTCAGAAAATATCCATGGCTAGGCTGGTGCTAGAAATCCAAAGAAACAAGGATAAACAGTAGATGGGTTGGTTACTTGTGAATGAATTCTTGCTAGGTGGAGTGTCCACCCTGTGTAGAAACTAAGGTCAGCTTTCAGAAATTATCCTACTACTCCAACCATCTCATGCTTTCCTTCAAAAACTTCTCCCAGGTCCCAGGCTTCTCTCTATTACATTTAAGGGGAATCCGGAACCTGTTCAGTGTACTGGGTTTCTGCTCTCTACCGAAAGCAAGCTTCTAGCCTGAGGCTGGATTATTACACTTGAGGTTTTTCTTTTCCCTTCAGTCCATTTGCCTGGATCTATCTGATTTCTTTTTAGATACTTTGATTAAAAACACTCAATCTGCATTTGTGCAGCCCCAAGTATTGTGAGTTCCTGGGCCATGGGCTAGGACTTTCAGGTGCTATGGTAATACATATGGCAACGGATCAAAATTTCATTGCAATTAATATCGGTCTGCAGCAAGCTAGTTATGGAAATTAATGGTAGCCAAAAGCATGCCCACAGATAAATTATACTGCAATTATAACTTGGTACCACAGCAGCTACAATACCCTCATCATAAGTGAAGTAATTTTCCTGCACCAAAACATTAGGCAAGAGCAATAGAGGGATGGATAGGACAATCTAAAGGTGGGGAACTGTAGGTTTCCATGCATGCACTAAAACCCCAGCTCTGATTCTCATGACAGTTAGTAAGCAGGGATAAGCAGTTGAGATACCATTTTTCTTCCAGGCACATCTAGATAGCGCCAGAATTCCAAGGGGCAAAATGAAGGACATTCAGAAGGGGAAAAGCAAGACCTGCAGGGAACAAAGCACAGAGTCTTCTAAGGAGTTCTGTAGAGAGAGTAAGAGCGAGACTGGCATATGGAAAGGATTATACTTACATAGGCTCCCACAATGCTGCTCTTGGCAGCCACGAAGATCAGACAGATGAAGATGGCTGATCCTAGCATGCCAACAGCACAGACAAGAGGATCAGCTCGCTGGGTTTTTAACCGGCACCATTTGGTTGCCCCTGCCCCTGTGATTACACCCAGGAAACCAGTGAAGCATGTGATTGCTCCGAAGATCAAGCTATTGAAAACAGAAAACCAAGAGAGACAGTTGGGGGTTATTTTTGATTTTTTTTTTTCCCCCCAAAATGGGCATGATCTTTGACCAAATTAGGGTGAAATGATGAATGGAAATCTGTATGCTGGCTTTGTGAATTTAAACTGAAACAAATGAGCTCCCCTGCTGAGCACTTGTGATTTTAGCACTCTTTCCTTCCAATTAAGAAAACACAGCATATGAAATTCAGCCTCATACACAGGCATTGATCAACATGTAAAGAGGTGCAAAGGGCTCATACTGCTTCTCTATGTGGAACTGAGCTTCCTATAAAGGGCATTGTACAGCTAATTATGCGTGCACAAGCTAAGTAGTAAAGTGCACATTGATCATGTGAGGGGAATTCATGGACAGAATGGGCTTAAGGGAAAGGAAACCTAACAAGACTCTAAATACTGGTGACTTTCAACATACTCAGACTTTCTAGCTCCTTTTCAGACCACTTCAAAGAAGTCCTCTTTTGCTGTCAGTTACACATTTGAAAAGTGTTAATTTAAATGTAAAAAGCCAGGAGCTGTCAAGGATTCTCTGTATGGTATGTGCAGGACTTGGATTACAGAGTCTTTGGCAACTACATTACAGTGGCTCCAGGGCAGCTCAAAACATAGGTGTCATCAAAGAGTGGAAAACTTCTGCTTGTAAACAGCAGATGGGCAGCCAGACTGGAGCTGTATTTTCTACCCACTGCACATTTGCAGAACAGACTGAGACTGCTCGCTGGGCACTGCAAGTTAATGGTACTCCAAACCACTGCTTTATCTGAGATGGGACTGTGTCAGCTAGAGCAAGGTTTGCCTAATGGGATTTTTCCTTCACAAGCTAGAAAAAAAAAGCTGACAATATTTCAATCTGCATTCACCTGGAGAAGTGCTTTTTTAGCATTTTATGGTTTGCGCCATTACAGAAGAGCACTAAACAATGAATTACTTTTCAGAGCTTTGTGCTGCAAGTGATTTTATATAACTGGGTCTGAAAAACCAAACCACTGCATAACATCAAGCACTCCAGAGCAGTGTCCTGGATCTCCGCTCCATTCTTCAGCAAACTCAGCACACACAGTAGAATACAGAGCAGTGAAACAGAGTCAAGTCCTCCCTCACAGAAACTAAAGTCTTCAGGTTAGTCCTGGCAGCCTTTAGGGGAACCAGTCCAATCTCTGAATTGCAGCCACCATGGTGGCTACACAACCTGCTAGCTTATTCTGCTGCTATCACAGGTAAGTATGGGTCTTAAGAAACCAAATTCTCAGCTTTCCAAACATCCTCTAAGGAAAAGACAAAAGTCTCTTTTTAACTACTGCACCACAGCCTGGGAACTAAGACAGAGCTGAGGTCATTGCTTCTGGTTTGACTTCATGCAATGAAGAAGAGAAATAAAACCTCGTTTACAATCCCAGCATTTCCTATCATTGTTTCAAAGACCCAGAGGAAATTACAGACATTCTACTAACCTGACTCCATGGGACTTGCCTGTTTCCTGTGGTAAATAAGCCCCCACCCCCTTTTCACCTCTTTAAAGCAGTGGAGTATGAATCTCACCTATCTTTCGTGCCACAGGGCTGTGAGCTGCAGGTCTCTGCTGTCTTCTGCACCACCTGTGCTCTGTGAAGATAGAGAGGGATCCACATGCCAAGTGCCCCTGTGGCAAAGGACACAGCTGAGGTGGCCAATGAGGAAAACACGTAGCTGCGGCTGTGGAGGTACAAGAGGCAAAAAGAAGAGAAGGTTTAGCGGCAGAAATGAAAAGGCAGAAGCCCCACAACGGGAGCCAGTGCTTCAGTGACAAAACACAGTGCTCCCTCATAGTGGCTACCTCCCTTTGCAAGGGGCAGAGAAGATACAAGGTACAAACTAATGGAGGATAAGAGGCATGGAATATTTTTTCATATGTGATGCTCTGTTGATAATAATGTACTTCAGAGGTGCTTCATAGAGACCATTCTTTCATGGGACCATTTCAGAAGACAATCAGTACTTGGTCACTAAGACATGATGTGTTAATTGCAGGGTTTTCACTGCAATACCAGCTGTTTACCTGGGTGATCAGTTTCACTTCTCCCTCACCATACGATTACTGCTTGAATAAACCACCAAAATAAGTAATATAAAAATAGTGTTACATTAATCATCATCACTTTTCATAGCCCTTTGATGCCAGATGACAATACCAGGAAAGCATTCTAAAAATGAAGGACACCACAAGTTTCCCAACAGAATTCCAATGTAACACTGAATTCACATGAGCAAGTATTAGCACACTTAGAGAGAAGCCTTCTGGATGCAAGTAAGCTACTTAAATACTTGTGAGCACGTGACATTTTATGCACATGTACAAGCTCCCAAGCACATTCAGTGCTCGTGCATTCAGTCACATGTGGTTGTATAAACATACATTTTTAAACTTGCCATGTAGTGCAAGCTTTTGTGTATTTTCTCCTCTTAAACGGCTCTGGCATTTAACCCTCTTTTTTCCCTCAGCAAAGTCTCTCAAGGAAAAGAAAGGATCTAAGCATCTGAACAACAGTGAGGCAACAATTGAGGAACACAGCAATTTCTACACTACAAAAGCTTTGATTTGTCTGAAGTATGAGCCAAACAAAGCAGACTCTCTCTTAGATCTCAATCTTGGAAAGTTCAGAGCAAAAGTTGGACTCCACCACTGTCATTGCAGTTGGTACCTTGTGAAAACACAACCAATTTTCTTTCCTAGGTCCACAGACAAAGCTCCCTGGAACCCCCACTGTATTGCTGCTTTCCAGTCTCACAGTGCTAAGCAGTACAGGCCATGGGATGTTCCAATTGAGCACTAGGGGCAAAGCATGCTTTTTATTGGAGTGCTCTTACTTTCTAAGCAGAGCTTTCATGTCTCTGAGCCATGAGGTCCGAGCCTTCAGCTGTCCTCCGAGTTGTTCAACATTTCCTCTTTTAGCAGCAGGTACAAATATCAAGATGAGTGTCCCTGTTATCATTCCCAGGAGTGGAGATACCTGCAAGAAAGGATCATGGAATTAGCACAGGAGTCAGCAGGGTTTGCTTTGACAAAGTCAGTAAGAAGCAGATTACATTAGTTGTGTTTCAGTGACTGGATTCTTTACAGCTAGCCTGAACCTGTAAGCACCTGAGGCATCTGCTCTTTTCTTTCCTCTCTGTCACTCCCTGGACACTCTTATCTCACTCTGGAAGCATGCAGCTTTGAGAACACTCTGATTAAGGCTGTCCATTTCTCTGTGTCACTGAAGTACCAAGATTCAGCTAAATACAGTTCTTCAGTGATGACTGCCTCTTTGGAAACCTACTCCCAGCTGGGCTAAGAGACCAACTAGATTCTGGGAGAGTGCAGGAGCCTTTTAAAGGCAATGAAGCCAGGTAAAAGATGGCTTCGAAAATCATTGCTTGACATGCATCCCTCTTCCAGCTAACCCACAATGACTTTCCATTTTCAGGCAGCTTTCTCAGATCACCTCAGTGTACAGCAGGCCAAGAAACATTGGAAATTCAGGCTAGAAGACAGGAAAAATACATATTCAAGGGTTATGTTTTCCAGTTTCCAATCCTTTCTCCCAAATACTAGACAAAAAAAAACAAAGACCCCACCGTGTTTTGCAAGCTACAGACATGATTCTTGTTTTGACACTCAAATTCCATCACTGCCAGAATGGAAAATAGCTCTCTTAGGAAAAAGGGAACATGGATTTTCACTAAACTATCATCTCTTCTATACATGCTATTTTACAAATAAATTCCTATTCCAAAATAAATATATTTCCAATAATAACCTGAGAATGGTCTTTACACATAGAGCAGTATTTCATGGCCAAAGATGACAAACCCAGAATTCTTCCAGGGAAGGGAAGACAAAAAGAAAATGAGGAAAATCTCTCATCCAGGGATAAATGAAGCCTGATATGTATCCTTATTATGCTTGAACACAAGATACAGCACTGGTAAAGACATGTAAATGCTGGGCCATGTAATATAAAGTCTCTTTGCTTTTAATCTAAAGGCTTAATCTCCCAATAGGACAATATCTGTTGATACCCAATAGTGCTCCAATGAAACACTGACACTACACAGCTAGATCCAGAGACAGAGCCGCCACTTCCCAATGTGCCCTTTGGTGTTTGTCAGCCCACTAAGGTACAGATTATTCCTGACTTCTCCTGGATTTGGAGACCATAGGAGATCCCAGAGGCAGGCATCACTATCACAGCTTGCAGGAGCATAATAATTGCAGGGGACATAGGCTGCTTTACATGGATGTCAGGAAGTTTCAACATGTGCTGCTGGACTACAAGAACTAAGCAATGCTGTCCAAAGTAACCAGCACAGAAGTGTGCAGCCTGTTCGATCCCTATGATTTTGCACAGTCAACGAATCATGCATGAGTGTACCATTTAGAGCAGGAATCATGACCCCATAAGGGGTCTTGCAGATAGCCTGGATTTCTCAGGATAACAATGGAGACTTCATCTAAAGAGAAAGATGCTACTAAGGATTTACAGCTAGAAACACAAGAACAGTTGCGCCAATGTATCAACCCCATTGCAGCCCACTGACAGGAGGAAGGGCTTTGGGGTTTCTTGCTCCTTGTGCTTGCCCTGCTAAAAGTTAATTTTACCCTTGAAGTATTTCTGCCACCAAATGAAGTGGCCACCCTCTTGGTGTGAAGCTGGAGGTTATTAAACTTTTCATTTCAGATTCACAGCTGGAATCTGTGGATCTCTGCTCTCTTAGGAGCAGGTGAATTGTTCATGGTGATTTTCCTGGCTCTGCTTATGCTTGGTGGACAGTGAGGGAATGGCCTGTGTCACAGAAAGGCACATTCACTTGTGATGTGGACCCACGTATTTCATCACCTGCTGTTATAAATGGTGTTGGTTTGAACTGCATGAGATGCATTGTCTTCCCAAGTGCCAGAGCCAGGGAATGCACCTCATGGGGGCTTCATGCCACCAGCATTGCCAGAGGTCAGAAAACAGTTCTTCTGGGCCACTTCCTCTCAGCTCTTTCAAGACATCTTTTTCTGCAGGATCTGTTTGTATGTATGTGATTGGAGTGTATTATCTTTTCAACACATTTATCAAGGTCCCAAGAGGTTAAAATAGAAGGAAACTGACTGTCTCAGGGCAGAAAAACAAGCGGAAACTGGAACAAAGTGTTTTTTCCTCAAAGCAGGAAGCCATTCTCAGAGTTTCTTGACAGCAAGGGACTAAAAGACTGTGGAGTTGATTTAAGGCCAATGCCTCTTCTTCCCAGCCCCATTAAGAAATCATGGTTGACTGATAATACAGCGATCAGAAAATTCTTGCTCCCAGGCAGGGCAAAACACAACTACAATGGGCCAAACCCACATACCTTTCCCATTTGCTTAGAGAATACATCTGCTATGCACTTAATATCCATAGATGTCATTTCCAATCCTTTATATCCTATCTATATTTAATGACAGGAATTATGTGACAGAATTCTTCCTATCACTGATCTACCCATGCAACTGTTATTAAGATGTTTTAAGAGTGGCTTACCCGCAATGCCCAGTGCCAGTCGCCAGCAACCTGCTTCACACTCGACCCAGTGATGTATCCCAAGCCACTGCAAGAAATACAAAGATGAGAGTCAGTCAGAGCTTCGACAAGGCACCACAATCACAACCGTTCTTAAACCAAGAGGCACACTCAGCTGTGCGTCCCCAGCTCTCTTCTCCTGGAGACGAAACACGGGGATGAAGCAGATGGTGGCTGTGGAACTTTTTCTGGCACTGTTGGTCTAAAAATGCTCAACTTTCTAATGGAAATTTGGTCTTGGATCTCAAGTTTTAGCTGATCTTTCAATTGGCAGCGAGTAGAAACAAAGCCTCAAAAAGAATTCATTTCCCTATTTATTTCCTACATCAGGCCTCTGTGCATTAATATGAATAGTTGCCAATTTCATGGTCAAGCTCTCAGTTTAGAAGTGCCCTTCAAGGATACACCATATGCCATCATTTAATTTTTTTCTTACCATTTACTGATACTTAGTACTTCTTATTCATGAAGAGACCACTTTCCATAAGCTTGTAAGAAAAATCAAGAAGAAAATGGAAGACAGTCTAATAGGAGAACATCAGACCTGAAGTTTGGAAATCCAAGATAAAGGAGCACCAGGACCTTCATCCACATGCTAAGAACAACGCTATGGTAACAAAAGGTGGCTCACAAGAGAGTAGATCCATGTGAATGTAGCTATGCATCTCTCCTAGTGAACTGAACAAATGTCCTTTTTTCAAAACTCAGCCACCATATGCCGTTATTGAACAGGTCACTTAGTTTAGGAGCTTGCCATCTATAACTACCCCAAAGCCGGTCTTGTAACACAGAGAAGCCCCCAAAATGAAAACATGGACCCACGCCTCTTCCGGATATTGAGATAATTCAGTTCCAGAACCAGGATGAATATTTACCATTTCTTGCTAGCTATAGTTCACTGAATTCTAAATAACTGTCATCCTTGGCCCTCTGGGGGAGATATTCCATTCACCAGTTAAGGACTTGGCTATCTCTTTGTCCTCAAGAGCCAAGGGCTGTTTGTGAGTTTTATCTCAGGGATGTGTGCTCTAGCTTGTAAAATTCACCACCCTAAACCAGAAGTTTTCTGTTGAATTGTGGGAGATGAAACTGCTGTCCATGTTTTCCCTCCTGGAAATGAACTCATGATGCCACTTTTGCACAGGTTCTTGTTCAGTTCTGGAATCAGTATGGAAACTATGGGAACCCATACTGCCTACAACTTCATGATAGAGGCTCAGCTATTATTTAAATAATATTATGAAGAAGAATAACAACAATAACAGACTCCCATCCCAACAATCAGATGTTGCACTGGGCTGATAAGGGAACCCAACCGAAAGGAAGTGACAGAGGAAACAACTACTCCAAATCGGAGTGTCTTTTGCTTCAGTCAAACATCTATGAGCTTGTTTTTCCTCCACTGCTCTGCTATAAAGATTGAGTGTCTTAAGAATGATCATTACGGCTTCTTCAGTCTTGTTGCCTATACCAGGATTCACCACTTCTCCTAATTCCTGTTTCAGTGGCAATAGCACTAAACTGGACTGTCTGCTGCTATTCCAACTACCAAGACATCTAAGATTGTCTTAGCTGTGTTTTCCAAACTTAATCAGATCGGCCAAATTCAAGGTTGGAAAGAATTTATTTGAGCTTGATCTAAACTAATTTTTCAAGTCAAAATGTCAAGTTGTGTATGTTGTATAGCACACTCCTCTTGAAACCTCTGCTATTTAGCCTGGAAAACAGAAGCAGGTACCCATTTGCTCACTTTCGGAAACTCAGCTCAGTATCTTAATGGATCTAGACTGGACAGTAACCTGAAAGAAATTACCTGAAGAAGGCCTAAACCTCACATGAACTGAAGCAATGATTCACTGAACCAATACAACATTATTCAAAATGATAATTTAATAATGCCAAAAAAAGGCAGCTAAAATATTTTGATTCCATTTCCAGCCCATTGCTGTAAGAAAAAACATCCTTCCCACTAATTCCCCAAAGTCACACATGAAACAGTAACAGGGCTAGAAAAAGAATCCAATTCCTGCAACTAGTTAGTCACTGCTTACAATATTTTCCTGTCTAAACCAGTCCAACCAAAGCCAGAACTATCACCCTCAGCAACTCAAGATCTGTGTCAACTTACTTACCTGCCAAGAGGAATTGCAAAGTAGAAAACAGACAGCATAAGGGTCCGTGTGTTTTTGGTGAACAGGTCTCCTATGATGGTGGGTGCAATAGTGGAGTAACTTGCTTCACCGATGCCAACCAAGCCTCGGGACAGCACAAGAAGCCAGAAATACTGAGAAAAGAAATAAAACACATTCGTGGGTGTCCCCTTGGCTGTTTTGATTCAGGATAGGCAACAGCAAACTCCCTGTAAACAAGGAAATCTAAACCCTTGTGACTGCAAAGTGATCCCTTTGTATGCATTTCTCTTTTAAAACCTCAGACTCATTCTATTTGTCTTTTGCTGGGAGGAAAGGGATTATATTTTACGTGAGGATTTATAGGTATGAAAGAAAAGTAATAATACTGCATGTTTCATCAGTGACACTCAAGGAGACATTTTAATGCTGGCAGAAGCCCCTCAGTTTGTTCTCAGCATGGAGCTTGCTTGTTAAGCCCAAGTGCAATACTGCACTGACAGAAGAAGGTTTGGAGAGGCAGACTAGTACAACAGATCTTGCTCTGGGATCCAGGAAAAGCACAAACCCAGCCTCCCCAGCACACCAAAGGGCAGGTTAATACTGGTGAAATCCTAAAGGCTCCTCAAAGCTGTGAGACGTGAACCTGAAATCCCTCAAACTCTACATTTATTCCTTCATTAGAAGCTACTTCACTTTCCTTGAACAAGTCCCTATGCCCTCTCATAGCAGAATATGGCAAAGGCATTAAGCTCCCCAAAGCCTCTTTAAATAAAAGGCAGTCCAACAGAATACAGAGATGGACTTTGCATTCAGCACAGGACAGCCTAAAATGAACAAAAAGGAGTTGTTCATCTAATAGAATTTTCTTCGTCTTCTCTCCTTTCCCTCTTTCAGCCAACACTCTGTAAACTGCAAGGACCTGATTTTCATGCCAGCCTTTCTCAATACACTTTCTGGGTGCTGCTGGGTGAAGGTATAAGGCACAATACTTTGATGCTTAAATACCTGATACATGAGCACAGTCAAGTTCTTAGACTCTCTTAGCTTAAGCTACAACCTTCTTCAGATGGGGGGAAGTTAAGTTAAAGGGAGATGACTGACTGTGCCCTACAGCAAAGCTAATCCAGAGTACAGAGCTCTCATCCACAAATGTGGAAAAAGCCATGCAGCCATCAAGCCACACAAACACATCCATCAGCAGACAAAAATCTACCCCTGACGCATTTGCTTTGTTTTCCTCACTAATCCCTTGGTTGAAAGGAATTTCTTGAGGATTCCTGTAGTCACACAAAACAAACACTTTTGCACACTCTTCACTTCCTCTTATTTTCATGTAAATTCTGCCCGACACCTATTTTCTGAGTGTGTACAAGTTCCTGGTTTGCTGGCAGGGCATTTGCAGTACTGCTATCATTCATCTATCTCCCATAAGCTGCACATACGTAACAGAGACCTGTGGGTGTATGCAGAAAGGCCAATACTATGACTCAAACCATTTAATTTGTGCCAATTACCCAGTGCTAAACCACTCCACTGTGGAAATATGCTGACAATGTTAGCTGCATAGGTAACCAATGCATTTGGAATGAGGAACAGTATTCCTAACGTGCTGAACGACTGAAGTCAGGCAGAATTAGAAAACAGGGGATCTGGAGGCTGATTTTCATTTCTTAAGAAGTTCAGATTTGGATCCTGTCACCACCACAGTGAGGGTGACACGCAAAACAGTCATTTGCCAGAGCTGGAATGAGTATGCAGACAGTGCTAGTTACACCTGTAGAATGACAAATTTGCGAGTGCACTGGAACTTCCTCAAATTTGAAATACCTACACAAAAATGACACAAGGTTGTGCTCACCAGCCAGCAGCATCAATGCCAGGGAATGCACTGGACAGAAATTTCCTCCACATAATGGTTTTGAAAGGTTCCTCTTACAATCCTTGCGTAAAGTGGGAAAACCAAAGTTTTCCTATTGTGATAAAGACTGACTTGGTTTCATCAATGCCACTGAATCAGAGTCCCAGCACAATGAAACCATCTGCAACAAGTAACAGGTTCATTCTTCTTCACCCGTTCCTCCCTGAATCCTCCTCCCTGGTTTGTCCCATGCTTACACGCTCCAAATATCTGTTTAATATTTAAACTATGTTCTCTAAAGCAGCAGTATCCAAGTTTAAGTCATAAGATTCTGGGTTTTGTTGGCAATAAAAGCAGTCTTACAAAAGCATAATCTACATAAAAGCATGAATGGTATTTCCCTTCTGAAATCATATATTAAAGACTACGGACAATGCAGTATTTAAGAGTAACAACTAGGCAAAACATAATAAAATCGAAAAGAATATTAAAGAATTACTTATAGTTGCTTCTATGTTGTGCCTAGTTTTTGAGTTCTCTATCTACAATTAGAGAGCTAATGCCTCTTCTGCTGAAAGATCTCTTCTGGATCTCTGGCTAGCCTGCATCCTTTTGGAACCTACACAATAAAATCATGCAGTCCTTCGTTACAGTAAGGTAGGAGCCCAAATCTTTCATCTAAAATCAATCAGTCAAAACTTCTTGTCATCAGAGAGAAAGGTAACTCCTCAAGACAAAAAGTGCTCCTTTCCAAAAGAAGCCAAATCTTTTCATCTTTCCAATGGGAATAAAAAAAAAATCACAAACACCAGAACAACTCCAAAATTTTCTTGCTACTGCTTATTTGGAGGACAGATATTCCTTAAACCATTTACTTTGAAACTGATTTCCAAACCACTATGTGTGCAATAAAGACAGAAACAGAGGCTACAAGAAATCTGGAGAGGGACTTTCTAAAAAGGTATATAGTGACCGAACAAGGGGGAATGGCTTCAAGCTGACAGAGGGAAGACTGAGATGAGCTCTTAGGCAGAAGTTCTTCCCTGTGAGGGTGCTGAGGCACTGGCACAGAGTGCCCAGAGAAGCTGTGGCTGCCCCATCCCTGGCAGTGTTCAAGGCCAGGTTGGACACAGGGGCTTGGAGCAACCTGCTCCAGTGGAAGGTGTCCCTGCCCACAGGAGGGGGTTGGAACTGGATGAGCTTTAAGGTCCCTTCCAACCCAAACCACTCTGTGATTCTATGAAAGTCAGAAATTACCCACACAAGAGGAAGCATTGTTCTCCTCTATGGCTGTAGCAGGGCACTTCTACCAGTTCCTCCTCACTAGGTTTTTTCCCAAATGCTATTTCCTCTCTGCCCAACCAGAAGTTCTGAGCAGTCCAGTGAGACAAAAAGGGCTGTCAGCCAAATTCTTCTCTACATTATCTGTGCTTAAAGGCAGTACAGGCAGCTAAGATGTGACTGAATTTCACTGCTTCCCAAGCTGAAAATTGTATATATTAAAGCAGCTCACTCCTTTCTACTGTACTTTGAAGTCTTCTGTAACTTGTTCATCTGTGCAAACAGATCTCACTCTGGCAGGATAACTGCAAATACCCAAGACAGCTTTCAGCACTTGAGCTTATTCCTTTTCCACAGGTTAAGCCCAGCAACCTCAATATTCTGTGTCCTCTTCTCTGGGTCGGTGCTTACAACTAAGGTTTTTTCCAAAAAAGAGCCATTACAATAAACAATTCCTGGGAACTTCCCTTCAAGAGATGCCATCACCAGAAACTACTGCACAGAGAAAGCACTCCTCTGTAGGTGAGGTAGCAAAGTGGACCTATCCTCTTCTTCCCATCTCTTAACCAGATAAAAAGAAAAATATGCTCTAGCTCTAAAGCTGAAGAACTTACTACATTGTGATTTGAAGAATAACAACCCAAAAGAGAAACAAATTCAATCCCCCAAAACAGCTGGGAGTTTGGGAAGGGATACAGACCCTTATGTCTGTGTTGACTGCTAATAGAAATACACTACCTATTAACTTCCAAACCCCTTTAAGTATCAGCAAAGCCTAGGCAATAACAGTGACAGACCATAGGGTCAGATGGACCTGGTGTGACTGCTGTTGCCAATGCCACTACCCACTAGAATCTACAGAGGGGATAAAATCCTGCCAGAATTTTCATCTGAAAAAAGCCTTCCCGATTTAAATATTTCTGCTATGCCAAAACATAGTGCATGTATTGTCCCTAGAAAGTATAACATGGTGTATATTCACATTTTCATGCTGACTTTACTCTCAGTCTCATGCACGCATAGACATTTGATGGCCTAGGACACCTGACTAGCTTTAATCATGTTTGGACAAACCTCCTAATTACACATTTATCCTAGCTGTATAGCCCATTGAGTAATTCATGGTTTAATGGGTCTAATTATAGCTTTAACTTCTTTTTCTTTTTTTAATTAGTTAACAAAAGGAATTAAGCCACAGTTCCTTAGAAGATTAGCTGCTAGTGATAAACCTATAATCTGTCAAGTATGTGTTCAACTCTGAACCACCAGATTTACTGCCTCAAGAATCATATGATCCTTAAGCTTTGGTTATTAAGTATTTGCATTTGAATGTGGAGTATCTTGTAAGGGTCTCATAAAAGCAGCTGAATACATTCTCCTTCCACATGAGGAACACATGGAGCGATGAGATCATACAGAGCCAACCTAGTGCAAATCACTAGTGTGCATGCTGGGTGTGCACAGCACCAGTGCAAGCCATGTTCTGAAGTGGTGTTGATGGTCTAAAAGAAGGATCTTTCACACTGCTACAGGAACTGCACTTGCACCTGTTCCTATACGAGGTTACTTACGAGGAATCCTACAGATTCTACGTTTAGCTTCTGTAAAAGAGGGCTCAGGATCATGAAATTCCATTCCTGCACTGCTGAGGTTTGCCTTCTTTTATTTTATAAACACTGCACAAGAAGGATATAAACAAACATCCTTGCAAAGAAGATGTGCAGAAAGCCATTCTTGCCACTGCACGGCTAAGATTGCCACACAAAGCCCAAAGTACATACATGTGGCATGACAATAAAATAAGGAGAAAGCACTGGAACTGATTTATTTTTCCTGAGTTTCTAGAGCAAACTCAGTTAAACTTACTGGAGTTATACTCTTGTATTTCTACAGTCGCAGAGTCTTGCACTGACATTATCCAGGGCTCCACAGCAGTCGCAAGTGATCAGTTAGATCAGCTGAAGACAGATAAATCTGATATACCATGAGAGTCAGCTCAGTGAAGTCAAACCTGCAGGGCTCAAAGGAGTGTTTACAGGCTGCACAACAGTGGTCCCTTTTGACAGCTACACTCATGTGCAAGCATTTCCATTTCCTGAGCAGAGCCTGTATTTTCTGGCCAGGCAAACATCACACTACATTAAGTTCTCTCAGCCACATCGGTACTTTACAGTGATCTAAGTGGTTAAAGAGGACACGCCACACCCTTCACTGCAGGCACCAAAAGGTGCACCATTAACCATGATGCAAACTGAACGGGGAACATGCTTCTGAGTATTGGGTATTGTGACTAGGAGCACTGGCTCATCACAGCTCAAATTCCATCTCACTAGCACAGAGTTGCCAGAGGAGCTGAGCAATGGAATGACATTACAAATGCATGTGACATATTTGCTTAATCACCCAACACTCCAGTTCTCTTAGCTCTCCCAGTAATGAAGGGGTCACCTTTAAGAAGCAGAAAGTTTTCAGGCCAAACAGTGATGCTGACATATCATGAAAGACAAGATGACTTTAAATGATGTGTCTGTATGGATGGCAAGGCTACAGCAGAACGGATAAGCCTAAATACATCATCCACCTCTGTGCACCCCTAAAGCTTTACAGATTTTGAATACATAACCAAGACACCTGGCTTCCATTGGTGATTACAAGTCCTAGGTCCATACACTTGATAGGAATGCTGTCTCAAATCCAGATCTGGACCACAAAGTCATATGCCCTACCTTTCTAAACATGAGTGGTTCTAACTTTCCACTAATAGAAGGAGAATAAATATTGTAAAGAGCTAGAGGGAGTTACATTTTTAGTACTGGTGAATTGTTCTGTGCCAGCCCGGAAGAACATGTCTTCCTGTCAAGTCCAGCCCAGACTTTAAAGTAATTGAACATTCATGCCAAATTTGGGTCATTTGCTGTACTACTGTCTGGGAGATCTTTGTGCAGGAATGAAGTATCTACCTTCATCTACAAGTAATTTTACCTAATCCCCCATGGGGATTGCCAGCACAGAGATCCAAATACCAAAGAACATGGGGGTAGAACTGTTTGCTGTGATGTTTTGGTGTCAGTACTTTTCTCCCCATTAATAGAGTGCCTGAGTATTGTTTTCAGGATTTCCTCCAGCCAAAAGGAGTTGATTCTGCTTAATCTCTGGGTGGCACACATAATGACCAGCTAGGGTTCACCCCTGTGTGGAGTCTGGTTGGTGACAGCTTGATGAGTTATCAGCTCTGATGCAGTGCTGTGAGCTATGAGTATTTTATCTGTTTTCTGTAGATATAAGTGCACTTACAAATTCATGTTACAGTTACCTGCCTGATAAATACAACTATAAACTTCTCACCTCCAGCAAGATGTTCTTCCCTTATCAGAAGTGAGTCATGCTGCAGGGTAGGCTGAGGGAGATTCACTGCAGTTGCTGGTGCCCACTGCAGAAGAGTGATTGTGTTTAAACTCCTCTTTTCTTCCCTCTTTGTGTGTGTCATTACTTACCCATAACCACTTTCCAATTCTCACTTCTTTACAACCACAGCTGCCTTTTAAGTCCCTACTGCAGACAACATTTCCAATAACTTCTATCACCACTGGATTCTATTTAAATTCTACAGGTCCCTCCCTGCAAACTGAACTGCTGAGGCTAAGTCCATCTTTCACCTCCACTTTCAAACTGCTCTTTGCATGCAAGTCACTGAATCAGAAGAATAGTAGAGTCTGGAAGGGACTTCTAGAGATAATCTAGCCCATGCCCCATGTTCAAAGTGGGATCAACTGCAATGAGTTGCTCAGGACCATTTCCAGACGAGTTTTGAATATCTCCAAGGATGGAGAACTCATAACCTTGCTGGACAACCTGTTCCAGTGTTTGATCATCCTTATAGTAAAGATGTTTCCTATGTTTCAATGGAATTTCCTTTACTGTAGTTTGTGCCCATTGCCTCATCTTCTCACTAGGTACCATTGAGAAGAGTCTGCCTCCAACTTTATCGCCTCCTCTCAGGCAATGATACACATTCAAGCAGCACTACAGACTTTCTAGGGATAGAAGCACAGTTCTAGAGTGAGAATGCCACTTGAGCAAATGCAAGCTATTCAAAGTCTCAGTTAAACCCAGAGGACAGACACCATCTCACCTACTATATCTCAGTGGCATTCACCCTGAACAGGCTTTTCTCCACTCTTTTTCCCTTAAGCCTGCTTGGGCATGGGCAGTTATACAAGCTTAGCTATTTGTGTCCAACTAAGGATGCTTCTCTTACCCAAAGGTCTTCCTCTGAACTCAGCCAGGCAGATCATTAACATTGAAGTGAAAATGCCCTGTGCCTTTCTTTAAGTATTCACACACTGACATTTGTTTGATTCACATAGGCTTATTATATGCTGGCTAGAGGTTATAAACATGTTACAGATGAGACCACTACACCATACCAAGATTCAATAGCAAGCTACTTAGTAACTAAAATCTTAATACACCTGATTAATTACTTGCTTAAGGGTCAATATATAAACTCTCTGCAATTAGGATGAACTTACAATATAGCTTCTAAAGTAGGTCCGATTATCCTACAGCATTCATTCACTCTATGTCAAGCACTTCAAAACTTCAGCTCATTTGGATGCATTAAGTATCCTACCAATTCTCAGGTCCCCTTTGAACAACTTCCTTTTGGGAAAATTCAGTTGGTATTCAGAGCCCTGCAAGGAGCAGAGAGATTGCAGCAAGAAGAAAGAGAAAAAAATACATATTTAAAACTAGGCATGAGCAAGGGAGATGAACCAAAGTCCACTCACCTTCCCTTTGATTGGATTCTAGTATTTGTAATGGCTTTAGATCTCCCAGGTGAGCTGTTCATGCACATTTGATTGAATGTGGAAAGTTTAGTTTGGAAATGCATGTAAGATTCTGGCTGATTAAGACATCCCTGTTTTATGAGATTTTATTATTATTTAGTACATAAAAATAACCAATAAAGTCTCCAAGATACTCCTGCTTCACTCATCACACCCTTCAACCAGCAACTAGTGTTTAACAACTGTATACCTACAGATTGGCCCTTAAGTGAAGAAGTCTGGAGAGGACAACAAAACCAGAACCAGCTTGGAAGCAACCAAGTCTCCTGGGGCACTTGCCAGGATGAGCAGAGAGCAGCTGTTTGCTTTGCAAGTACAAAAACCAGGGCCAAGATTTTCTTAGCTACTTGCAAATTTGAATGTGAAATACCCTTTCAACATTCAAATTGCAGTATCTGAAATGCAAGTTCCCATCAGTGCTCTTACTGCAAGCCTGTGGCAGTCCTGACTCTTCTACTGCTTTTCAGTTGGTTTTGGGTAGCACAAATAAAAGGGGGAAAAGAGCAAGCCCAAATGCCATTCTCCATCCAATTAGGTAATGTAATTACAAGACACTGGGTGATGAAGCAGCACCACCAGGTCCTGATAACAGCCTCAGTTAAGACAAAGCAGCATTTTCAGCTTACTCATTGAAAGGTTTTCATCTGACAGACCTGTCTGTGGTAGAAACATTACATGATGCTCAAATGGTGGGATTTATGTTCTCCTCAATTTAGCCTATTGGTCATTAATACCGCACTAATGACAGGGGTCCAGAATGACATTGGAAGGAATGTACCGGAAGAGTTTGCTTATTCCCCAGAACACAATGTAGTGAAGTGTTACATGCACAGAGACTTACAAGACAGACCTTAAAGAAAGAGCTGATGCTTTCAAATACACCACAGGGATCATAAATAGCCCCATGTTACCAGTGCCTGCTAGAACATTGAGTTAAAGCACTTCTTTTCATCCTTGTGGCTCTGGGGTAAGACAGAGGAGCCGGTAGCATCTCACATGGCTGCAATAGTGGTCATTTATCTGTGTTACAAAACCACTACATGCAGCTTGGCCAGAATGTATCTTCCTAAACTGTTCCCCTGAGAACCTTAACAGTTCTGAGTTGGAATCAAACTGTTTGCTTTTTGTTTCGGATCTGTCAGGTGGGACACACTTACCCACACTTGTAACAAATATCTCTGGCACTAGGTGCTATCACCATTCTCTTCCTGAGATGTGCAAAGGTTACCACAACATCATCACAAAAATAGGGACTGGGACAACTACAATGTGTTTTTGCAACTGTGAAAACAACGCAAAGCTCTTGACACACACATAAGCTTAAAAATGGTTACAGCTGGAAAGTGGCCTGGTGTACATAAAGCTAAAGGATGCTCACAGGCAGGAACAAAGTGCTGAGGACCAGCTACAGATGAGTCATAAGTGAAGACTGAATCCAAGTATCCCAGCTATAAACAGAGACCAGGTTTTTCAGAACAGATAATTATAGGCATCGATTGGTACATAACACTAAGAACATCTTCACCTTCAGTGATGGCTTATAGAGATGTGTGAGGTCTGATCACAGGAACCCAGTGGTTTGGTTCAGATCGATTCCTACACTGAAATTTAATCAAATCCAACAGACGCTTCTGGTTCTTGGAGAGCACAACTCCATGTTCTCGTCTCTTAACTGCAGAAACTATGATTCTCAGCACCCTTTGAAAAAGGCATTAGTCAACCAAGACGTCCGTGTGGGAATGTTTTGCCTTAACTATAAGCAACTTCAAGGGCAGAACAAGTTCTTAGAGTCTGTGAAGGACATATTTAATGTAATGCCTCAAGGTTTCAATATGAAATTACCACAAAGTTACAGTCCCGGAAACTTTCCCTGTACTGTTGGCTCCACTGATTCTCTCATACTGACTTTGCATGTGCTATAAGTTTAAATACACCAACAGATCAGTCTTTTGGGGCAACTTTGCTGAAAATCCATCCAAATGACCCCAAACTGAATGCTTTTTCTTCCTGCATTCTGTTTTCACACTTCCCTGGCTTGCTGACTCCATCAAGACATAGAAGCACCCACGTACTGTGAGAAAGGCTGACCTTGCAGTATGTTTGGCCTACATCTGAGAGATGTCTCCTTTTTAGCATCAGATTTCCAGAGAGAAACACCTACTAATTCCTTCTTCCTAGCAGCTTCTTATTCCTGATCATCTCAGAGCAGTTATTATACTGCTGGCTGAAGCATTACTAATTGGCAAGGTTTTGTCACGCTGTAGCTTCATTTCGTTGTCTAAATACAGCCTATTTGACAAAATGACAATCCTACTGAACTATATTAAATGCATTTGCATGTTTTGTCACTATCTTCTCATGAGTCTTTGTCAATCATGTTTTCAGACACGATGATCAGCAGCATTCCCAGGGATTTTCAGCTCAAAGTCTATTACATGGGGTTGAGATTAGCACCCTAATTCAGTGCTATCTGAATTGCAAATGCAGTGCAGCATGTGAACTTTATGCAATTAAAAGAAATGTCAACACTTCAAAAGACTAACGTAGCACCTGATACTGAAAGACATTTCCCATCTTCACACTATTTGTGCATTACTCAGAACACCATGGTCCTTTTCTCCACCTTTATTCATGATCCAGGCGGCCACAGATTGTGTGTGCTGCTGAAGAAGCACTTACACTCCTATAGTATAACTGATGCTTTTGTCTCAGCAGGTAACCAAGAGCTCAACCAAAGAAAAATTCAGATCCACACTTCTGCATCTGAACAAAGGTCAGAGGCTGAGTAACACTTTCTCCTGCATCCTGTTTTTCAGGACAACCTTTAAGAACCACCAAGGTCCTGCCAGTACAAAGCTTCGATTTGTTTCCAGGCCTCCTAAGAGCCTATATCTGGGTTGAATTAATTGTTTTCTTTGCCTGTGAGGCACCATTAACCAAACTCTCCTGAAACATCGTGCTTTTTTCCAAGTCATAAGCCTCAGGAACACAAGCCATAAGCTGCCACATTTACATCCATGCTAAGCCCATGTCAGCTTACACCCTTAAACAAACAGCGATGTTTCTCCAGACCCGTATTGGAACATCCCAGAGCAGCAAGAATGACATGTTCTACATGACCAACCTGGCATCCTCTTGATATCCTCAATACACAATAACCTGGAAAACGTCTTTCTGATGGAATAGGATCCTATGGTGCCATCCAGACCCCGCAGTAGTGACTTACTTTGCCTTCTCACCTCCTCTGACCAAGCCAGACTTCCCCACTACTGAAGCACAGCAGGTAATCACAGAGTTGCAATGGGAATGGCTTGTGCTCCTCAGGTCACAACTACCACTGCAAGGATCATATTGAGATGTGGGAAGTTTCATAATTCCTTATTCTATGGTTTAACATTTGCTGTTAAGTATATGCAGCATTACTTGTTTTTTTCTGCCTCTTTAACTCCCCCCAGCTGATCTAATCCCAGTCTATTTAAGAAGTATTTTCCCTTTCTTCCATTCCTAGGATGTTTTGAATGAGGCTGAGCTTAAGATAATGTAATAATTATTTATAAAGCATAATGCTAAAGCACTGTAGAGACTTCCAGTAAGACATCCTCTTTGTGTTCCATCAGCATGCTTTGGGGTTAGGCCTTTGCTGCAGCATGACAAGCAGAAGACACATTTTAAGAGACAATACAAGAAGAAGGAATGCTTCTGAGACATGCACAGCCTGGCAGTGAAATAGATACTCCTTCCCTCTGCCTGCTCAGCAAATAATCAACCCAAGTGAGATTTCCTGCTCAGGCACAATAAAAGCAGGACAGGTGGGATGAGAGCTAGAGGCTGGCATTGCTTCCAACCCATCCATTAACTGACAGAGCATCTGAACTTTTCTACTCTGCAACCTAGAGATTATAAATTCAGGTTTCTGCATAAAATGGGAGAAAGCTGTGAAGGTCCTTGGCCTGTAAACACCTTTCACGCTGGCACCACGGTCCCCAGCTGCTATCTCGAGGCATTTTCATGATCTGATGAAACGGCATCAAAGGTAAGCATATTGACTTAAAAAGATGCAGAGCCTGCCTCAATTCCCACAAAGACACACAAAAGGTTCCCATAGACTTCCAAAGGAAGAGCTGAATCAGAACCACAATCACAGACCCTATGATAATGATTTTAACATCCTACAGTAACCCAGATAACAACGGGTCACTCAAAAAGGGGCAGGCAATTACAGGAAGGCCCCACTGAGACCCACTGCAAATTGGCATTAAGCCTCAAGCCTATTTCTTGATTTTCTCCCAGCACAGACCTCTGTCCACCTGCTCCAGAAAATGCCTGAGCTCTGAGGAGCAGATCTGACATTTCAGTGCAAATTGCTGCCTTCATTTTAATGAACCAGCAAGAGAAGCCTCTGCAGCAGCACGAGTCAGTTCAGGTGAGTCATGACACTCAGCAATAGAAACATCTCTTCTTCTCTCAGCATCCACAGTGCTTGATTCAGATATTTAATGATTTCAGACCCATTAATGACTCAAGAGTAGATCTCAGAAGGCAGGAGGCACACGTAATAAACATAACAGTACATGACTGGGGTGATTGGAGAAGTTTAACAGGATGTGGTGCCAGATTGACCTGGCCTAGGGAAGGTGCTATCTTGATTGCTTTCAGGTCCTGGAGGGGAGATCAGAACTGCTCCTGCTCCAGACACTGCAGACAAGGAATGCAATGTATGGTACAGATATTCTTTAGGACAATTTCTTGAAGTTCATTTTTCTCATCACATGAATAAGCTTTCTGAGTAAGCTGTGAAACTACACTGCCTCCCACCTGGCAGCCATCACCAGCCCTATTTTCAATAACTCTTCCCAGATGCTTTACAGATACAGAGATGCAGATACTGGAGGGGAGAAAACAGCACTCAGAGCAGAACATACACCACTTCCATTTCTGCTAACACCTACGAACAGCCTCTTCCTCTCACTGATTGGGTTTTTGGGGGCTGCTCCTCTGAGAACACCCTAACCTGATTTTCATTTTTAGTTTCCCTCGGAAGAGGGACAAGTAGAAAGGGACAAGAAATACAAAGCAGTTGGGAGACAAATACGTGACAGCAATTCTGCACTCGATTTCAACAAGCTGCAACTTGCTGAATCTATATATGTCTTGCTGCATCTGTATCAATCTTTTCCCATCTCTTCTGTCCTAGGTCAGCAAAATCTGAGGGAAGGAGGACCCCAGATTCAAGAGTTCAAATCATTACATATGCCTGTGCAAGAGATGCTGCTCGTAAGAGCAGTTTCCTACACAGTATTTGGTATCAACTGTGCTGAAGATGCTACCAGACTTGACAAATGCCCAGCTCAGCCACTACTTCATTACTGAAGGAATAAGCATATTTCTTCCCTGCAATACATCCTACATTATCTAGTATGAAAAGAAGCATGGTATAAAGCAGAGGAGAGAGCCCTTAGCCTTCCCCTCTCTCTTCTGAGATCTCAGAGCCAACTAAATCCAGCATGGCACCCATCTCCACCTGACACCCACTGATTTCCCAGAGCAGCCCTACTGTGGTGAGGAGGGAGCCCAGATAGCTGGGGAGAAGACAACACGTATAGATGGCCACGTCTCCTCTTGACAGAGCAGAGGCAGAGCAGGAGTAGCTCCAGCTCCCAGGCAGTGCAGCAGGGCACTGTATCAGCATTACACTCCCAACCATCACAGCAGCACTTAGTCACTGGAGTGTTGACACCACTGGCAGGCAGAACAGCGACACTGCGGTGGTGTTATTACCCACCTTAATTTCTTCCTGTGCGTTAAGGGAGGACACAGTGGACTCTACTTTTCCTGAACGTCTAACAAAAGGGCATGCAGCAATCCAAATGTCAACAGCATATGCTCAGCTGCGGGGCTCGAGTACCACATTAAAGGCTGACAAACACAGCAGAGCCAGCAACAGTTGTGAACACCCCATGTCAGTTCCAACACAGACTCCTGTACCAGCCACACAAGCTGTTGCAATCACAAGTAAGGGAAGGGATTGAATGTGTGCGCAGCAGACTTCACACTGGAGAATCCCTTTTGTCTTCTGTCTGAAAGAGAGGTCTGATCAAAAAATAATAGGCTGGCACAAGGGGATGTACACATTCCAGTAATTCATGGTGACTTCAAATACAACAGTACACTTCTTACATACAAAACGATGGCTTGGGGCTTTTAGTTTTGTTTGTTTCTGGTTTTCAAACTGTGGATTTATCTTACCCAGTGGAGGCAAAGGAACAGAAGCTGTATGCTTTATAATACAACTTCTGTCAGAGTACGTAAGACTAGGCTTTTTTCTTCCTTGGAGTGAATCATCCTGTGCAGGGAGGTGAGGCTAGTTTATGTTTTTAAAATTAACCCAGCTAACCATTTGTACCATAGTGCCCATAATTTGTTGTTTCTCATTGAGCACTCCTTGACAAACAAGCCTTGGAAATAAATACATATCTGCCAAGTCTGAAAGACAGGACTTCAGCAAGCACTGCAGGCTAACTGCAATTCCACAGTGGACTATTTGCTTCCTCTTACAGACATAAATCAAAAGGAGAGGAAAGCACTAGCAGAAATACCTATCCTGATTAACTTGCAGCGGGAGCAAAAAGGTTTTAGCATGTTAGCTAGATCAACATTCAAACAGAAATATTTACCAAGAACTGGAGGATCCAAAAGCACGCTCCTGGTTTACCTTGTTAATTACTTGATTTTCAACTTCAAACTTTCCCCCATCTGCAGCACTGATGTCTCCCAGCAAACCCACATTACCACAGCCTGGTCTGGTTGATTACGAGGTACACTTGGTCTCCCAGCTTAGTGGAGCCTAACTACTTAGCAGAACATTTTGCTCATTTGTAAAACAGCATCTCTTCTACACAGATCTGCTTTACTTAAGATATTTACATGGAAATAATTATATTTCCCAAGACTGACAGATGTGGTACCCAAGTAGCCAGAAACAAATGCTCACCACGTGGCCTGATCACTCCTGATAACCAAGTTGCTTCATGTGAAACTGTTCAGAAAGAGAGAAACGGTACAAGTGGGATTACAGGCTCATCCCAATCACATCCTGGAGTATAAACCAGCTCAAGATGATCAGCCACAATCCAGGCAATCAGACACGATGCTCATCAAAATACTATCTAGAGAAAAACCTGGCTACTTATTAAGCAGAGTTTCTATAGAAGCAGAGGAAGAGAGACATACATTTAGCTTTTTGTGTGTATGGAAGCACATCTTGGTAAGAAAACTCCATGAAGATGGTGTGCTCAGTGCATCTCTTTCGTATATGACTCTAATTGCATAGCAGCTTATATATTTTTTTGCTGATTTATTATGCAGCATGAGCCAACAACCAGTAAATGTTGTCTCCAAATGCCTGTCCAAGGCCAAAAATGACACAAGAAAGGGCTTTGCAGCTGAAAGTACCAAAATCTGTGCACTCGCAGGTACAGAGCTGATTAAAAGGCATGCAAAAAGGAAGTTCATTTCTAAGAGGTGTTTTTACTTTGAAAGTACAAATTAAGATATATACATACTTTGTTGAAGTTTCTCTAAATGGAGTTAATCAAGAAGCATGTCTAAATATGGACCAACTTTAATTTTCCATTAATAAACAAGTCTGTTAATGATTACTTTATGCAACTTTTAGCTTAGTAAGTCCTAAACGATGTTTTAGAGCAGAAATGTGCAAGTACCTGAGGCAAAGTAGAGGACTCATTTCTTATTTTTCCATAGAGAAATCGTGCACTTACCTAAATTGTCAAATCACATCATTTGACAGAGTAAAAAGTGACCTTACTATTATCTCAGGTCTTGTTACTTCTGATGACTTTCTTTAGTTAAACTTCTGATTTCTGTAACTATTACCTCCTATATACTCTGGAACTCTCCCTAAATTTTGGTTTTACTTTCTTTTTTCTTTGTGAGAGCCTATTATTTAGTTATTTAATAGCTATTAGCAGATGAGAGATTCATTCCTCATTTATTTAACTGTCGTCATTCCATGTTAAAAGCCCAAAGATACTTGGTAATAACTAACTACAGATATTTTAATAAGTGCTTACAAACCTTAATGCAGTACTTTCTAGCAACTACATTTCTGCATGGCATATATACCTCATTCCCTGGTTTATCTGCCAGTTTTCAGTCACTACCTTTTTAAGCCAAAGAGCATGAACAGCATTTAGATAGTATCTTAGTTGAACTGCTTCACTGAGCTCCAAGCCTTTTGTGCTGGTTTTGCCTTAGACAGATTTAATTTTCTTCATAGTAGCTCGTGTGGGGCTGTGATCTGGATTTCTGCTGGAAGCTGTTGACAATACAAAGATGCTTTCTTTACTGCACAGCAGTGCTTACACAAAGTCAAGGACTTTTCTGCTCCTCACCTCATGCTGCCAGTGAGGAGGCTGGGGGAGCACAAGAAGCTGGGGGACACAGCTGGGACAGCTGATCCCAACTGACCCAAGGGATATCCCAGACCACATGGCATCATGCTCAGCATATAAACCAGAGGGAAGAAGGAAGGGGGGAATGCCTGGAGTGACGGGGTTTTGTCTTCCCAAGTCACCGTTACACAAGATGGAGTCCTGTTGTGTTGGGGATGGCTGAACTGACTGACCATGTGAAGTGCTGAAAGAATTCCTTGATCTGCTTTGTTTGGGCAGGGCTTTTGCTTTACTTGTTAAACTGCCTATTCTCATCCCATGAGTTTCCTCACTTTTACCACTCCGATCCTCTCCCCATCCCATTGGAGGGGAGTGAATGAGTGGGCGGCTGTGTGGGGCTCAGTTGCTGGCTGGGGTCCATGACATTCTTTTTGGTGCCCAGCCTGGGGTCTATAGGGTAATAGAGCATTTTGATTGCTTTCCTTTAAGGGTCTAAATTTTGGACAGGAACTAATATTACCAACACACTGCCAAGAACCTTTACAAATGGGGTGCCTTCAGAGTCCACCAGCAATGCAGCTGCATTCTGACTTTGTTAAGCTGTCTCTTTCCTTTTACACTCCAAATTTGAACTGCGTGGACATGTACTCTCTTTAATCACACAGCGACTGCATGCATGAGGCACTGGACACTGTTAAAGTTTGAAGGGCAATCCCTGAAGACACAGTTTGCTATTTCTACCACCTGGCTATTGTTTCTTGCCTAGTTCAGTATTTTTGCTGCTGCCACATGGAAGAGTTTTCTGAATAGCTTTTCAATGGGCTCAACCTCTGCCAACTTGCTCCGTCTAGCCCTGTGTTTTCATATTAACTTGGATGTGAGTACTCATCTACTTACAGTAGTCTTACTACTGCTTTTATTTGTGCCAGTGAAGAGTTTTTCCTATTTCAGCTCCCAGCCTTCCTCCCTGACAAACACACAAACTGTCTTCAAAGAAAGAAAGAAAAACACTGAGAGAAGAGCCAGTGTTTTGCTCCTTAAGTGAATCCTAGAAGACAAGGACCAGGAAAAATGTCTGGTTAGTCACTATATAAAGAAAAAGTTTGCATCAGCTCTTCTCTGACCTCTCTTCATTAACACTTCAGGAATTCAGCTTGTTCAATGTGGCATGTCTTCCCAGCTAGAGATCCGGGCTCTAAAAGGGACTTTATGTGAAGCTGGGTTTTTTCCTATGACCTGGCTCAAGTGCTGCACTCCACTGGGTAGAGCACATCCGTACAGCAGCTGCAGAATTCTCCATATCATCCTGGTGCTGGTAACAAGAGCTGGGCATGAGACCTCTGCCTTAAGAATAAGTCTTCTGGCAAAGTTGTGGATCACAGTAAAATCAAGACAGGGGATTTTCCTCAGCACTGGGGTGGTTTTCAGCCAAGTGTGTAGGTTGGGACCAGAGTCAGTGCACATGCCAATGCAAGAGGAGTTAGCACAGATCTGGCTATTTTGATCTTGCCTCACTTGTGACTTTCAAAACATTGGTGTTTGGATTCCAACCATAATCCAGCTTTATAAACATTATTTTCCCTTTCTTTGGATAGCAATACTCCATTTCCACTTTGAGCTCCTGCATATTGACAATACTTATTAATCCCATGACTACGTCGGCAAATAAGCCTCAAATCCTTACACTGAAAACCAATTCTGAGAACACAGATTACATCAATCCAGTTCCAGTGTTGTATTACTTGCAACTACAGGACTAGGTCCATTGCAGTGAGATTGATGAGAATCTGAGCATGAATGTGTGTTCATAACATGAAAAGTGATTTTTAGTGGGTAATTGGCTCCTTCATGAAATGCTTCCCTCTTTGGGCTCTGCTCACAGCTGCTTGTGCAGAAAGTTAGGAGAGATTAAAAATAAATACAATGAAAAAGAAAGAAACCCCAAAAAGCCTCTTTGTTTTGGATGGACAATGTTCATTTTCTATGGAAAAGGCACTTTCCTGCCAAATATAAACCAGACCAATTTACTGAGTTAAAGGCTTCTACATTTGGCCATATGCATTTTCCTTTAGAAACACAGCACCAATCAACTCAGCATGAAAGGCAGACAGACATGTGACTGCCACTGCCCACTTTAGGTGGAAATTCTCTTTTATTAGACACTGCAGAGCATGTGGGTGTGCAGGAGGGAGCAGGGCAGAAAGGTTCAGGCCCTGCTTGTCATTCTTTGGCGTGACCACAATGCCACAATCTCTGGCAAGCGGCTGGACAGAGAGGACGAGGAATACCCCTGCCTCCCTTGGGAAAATCAGTCTGATGATGCCAGGAGCTGTGATTGGTCTCTCCAGGAATGCTGCCACCTGCAGCAATTAAACCTCCTCTCTAATATGACTGAAACAAGAGGTTACATTTTTCCCTAGAAACTGTCAGATCATTGTTTCCTCCAAGTGTCTCCAACAGGCAAGAAAATGAATGCAACGAGGAGTGCTCAAAGTGGGGTTTTGTGGCTGCTCTGAAAGCAGGTGAGGGATGCTGTGCACCGCTTGACAAAATTAAGTGAGCCTGACAACTCCATCATGAGTTCCCCAGTCATATCTGTCAGATGGTGTTATAGGAGCTGAATCTGTGTCTAATCTTTGTGCAATCACCCACCTTCACTGCCTTTGTTGGACAGGAAACTCAGCATATGCATAAACCCACTGATGGATGCATTTGTCATTCCACATACCTCAAGCAGACTTGCCAACAAACTCCAATGACTTCTGTTAGATATCAGAATACAAGAGAACCACTATACAGCCATGGTTTCTTTTTCTTCCCAAGTCTTTTTCAAAGCCTTTTAAAGTTTCATTATGATCTCTCACACAATAAAGCCCTTATATCAACAGAAGCTCTTGGTTTTCACCTGGTATTTTTTGTAAATCAAATGAATCACAGAATAGCAGCTTTCGCAGTTAAGAAAACAGTTACACAGCTCACACTTCACTGACAAAAGGTCAGATAATGCAACATGCTATATGTTAAATATACACAAGAGAGATACACTCCCCTTGAGCATACTGTGGTGCCTTTGCAAAGATCTTACCTGTTCAGTGATGAAGGAGCTCGAAAAAGTGACAGCTGACCAGAAGAAGATGCCACAGCTGAGAATGATCTTTCTGTTGAAACGGTCCCCAAGGTAGCCAAAGATAGGGGCTGCAACCATGAAACTGCAGATGAAAACTGCAAAGGAGGAAAGAAACGTTTAATAAACATCAGGCCAAGAACATGAAAACTAATTTTCTGCAAGCCAAATCCCCTAGAGAGCAGTTCCATTTAATCAGACATTCTGCAGCCCTGACTTACAAAGCTGCACATTCTGAAGGGCTTTCAGAAGTCAGTGCCACTGAACTGGTATTACATTTGAAAGCACCAGCCCTCAAAGTCCATTGTGAGCTCAGATGGTCAAAACCACAGCAGAATATATTAAGAGCTTTTGCCTAAATGTCATCGAGGAGGTGAAGCAGAGGCTGGAAGGAGTTTTGAGCAAACAGAAAGCAAGGCAAGGGCTCCTTGATGGCTATGGCAGCAGAGACCAGAGAGATCCAGGACACAGAAACTGAAGTGCTTTCATCCTTCCTAACAGGATTTGAAGCAACCATAAAACAGTGGGGGAAAACCAGTAAACACTGATATTGTCTTACTGGCAGCAGCCCTGTCGTTAGACAACTCGTGTCTCCTTGTTAGATCCATTCACCAGGACTGAACTTGTATTTAAACCCATCTCACTAAAAGAAAGAGTTTTAACCTACAAAGCCCTAACAGGCCAGGAACATCCTTAGCTGAAAGGCTACAAATTCACCTTTTCCCTTTTTGCTTCATGCCCCAAAATCCCTAAGCATTAACCCAAGACCTTCTGTCATGTAGAAATGAGGCTCTGGATAGAATAAACTCTGAAATCTCTTATGCTTCAGAGTTCACTCCTTCAGCCCAGCTCAGAAGAATCTGGCTAGTGACACCACTGAAATCACCTGAAATGAGGCACTCACACCATATTCATGATTTATTTTGAACTTGGCAGAAACTGCCAGGTATTCAGCTGATTTATACCTGACTTTCACTGCACATAAGAGATTTTGATGAGAACAACTACATTGATTTTACTGATGTGTTGTATGAACTTTTTGACTTCCACTTTCTTTGGTTCAGCAAATGCAGAGGGATTTGTGTGGGACACCAGAATACCTGGAGATCCCCCTTTAGTCACAGTTACGACTGTAGTTATCAGGTAGGTCTTGGCTGGGCTTTTGGCATTGTCTAACCCCAACCTTCTACTTTAAATTGTGTAAAAGGGGTGAGAGGAAAAGAATAGGAATGAAAAAGCAAGAGCAGAAGACACACACCCCTTTGGTTGGAATGCACGCATAAAATTAAGGTGATTAAGAACCAGATTATTAATTTTTCATGGATGATGATATACAATAGCTCAAAAATACGCCAAAAGAATGCTGCACTGTGAAATTCTTTAAACGCCTCTTCTTTTTTAGTACGTTAAGATGTGAAAGCTGCTCTGCAAATAATACATACCCATTTGCATCTGTATTTTGTGAGCCATATGACTGTTTGTATATCAATTTTGCACCATGATATTTGACTGGAATTACAGATTTGCTCCTTTTCCATTGTGAGTAAAATAAATTGAGACAATACAAAAGTGTTGAGACATGAAAAGAAACACATGCAACATTATAGCACACATATTTCAATACAAATGCCATGAACAATGTGGTTTTATGCTAGCACATAAACTGTATTGATAGAACACTCACAGTCTCTGCATCTATCTCCAAATCCTTGCACAAACAAAACCTGTTGAGCAAAACTATGAGCATTTACCCAGTGTTTCAATCTTTTGTGTTTTACAGAGAAACGACTCAGCTACCCCGAGACCTCGCTAAGCACTCTGTCCTCAAGAAACCAGCCCCATGTCTATTAAGCCAATCCCATTTTGGAAGACCTCGTGCTCACCCACCCCAGCAGCACAGTCCAGCTCCCTTCATCTCTGATGAATTTGGCTCTAGCAGTCCAGGAATGCTTCACAAATCTCTGCTCTGCAAAGGTACATCTGCCCTGGCCACAGTCCAAAAAGGCACTTCAGCACATGCTTATACCAAGCTCTTTAAGGTCATCAATTCCGTGATTAAGTGCTTCCCTGTACTAACACCCAAGTGCTCAGTACCTTGCAAATCTGGTGCAGCAACCTGGCACAAAGGATTCATGACTGTGGATTTGGAATGAGAAGCAGAAAACGACTCTGACTCGTACAGAGCAGTGTGCCTATTACAATTTGACCTTACCCTTGGAAGGACACTGAAACCCATTCATCTCAGAATCAGATATTCTGGCATTTTTATGATGTAAAAAGACATGAAGCTAAAAAAGCTTCTGAGGGAAAATTAGAACCATCCAAGTCAGCATGTCACAATTTCAAATGCCAAATAACCTGACTAATTCAACTCTGAGACATGGAGGGGTTGATCCAAAATTCACATCAATTATCAGCTTCAGTCACCTCTGGATCACAAGCACAAAGTCTCATTTTGGAACACGGGCAAAAGCAGGCAAAAAGCACAAACCTCTTCTTTCCAACGAAACAAACCAAGAAGAGATAGTCCAATGCCTTTCCAAGAACATACATCCTGCTGGTACTCACATCCCTTTGGAGAATTTATTTTTGGAAGCTTCTGAACTGAGCTGTGTGCTTTGTCACCGGTAAGGAACTGACTTGACAGCTCCACAAGGTGTAAAATGAAAGGACAGCAGAACCTAATAAATAATAGGTAATGGAACACAGCTGTCATTGTAATAAATGCAATTTATATCAGAGTATTTATGACCCAAATATGCATCAGAGCATGGAGTGACTCAAATAAACGCAGAATATGATGGCTGTGTTGGTCTGTCAAAAGGATCTGCCTGTTACAGGCATTTCCCATGAATCAATTTTGACAATTACTCCTGCAGATGCTGGACGAGGCTCCTGAACACCAGGCTGGGTTGGGAGAACAGAGGTGAATGAATCTAGGGCACGTTACCAGGTAGGATGGAAACCTGAGTTCCTCTAGTTGAGGTTCTGTTCAACTAAACACCACAAAGAAGAGATCTCATCCAGAAGACAGAACACTGCCAGCACATTCAGTTGGAGAGGGGTAGCAGAAATAGGATTGATCTGTAGAGAAAGACAGCTGAAGCATAAGGCAAAGGGATGCATTTCAGGAATGGAGCCTGGGCCCTTACTCCAGCCTCTTCCACAGCATTTCTGCTCCTTGCACTCACCCACTTAATACTCAAGTGACACCACAGCAGCTGCTGCTTCAGCTCAACCCACTGCCACAAATCTTTTCTATTAGGAGAGCATGTGACAGAGGCTGGCATTTCATTTGCCTTTTCCCAATCAACAGCTCCTCTTCCCATCTACACTTAAAGCCACCTCAGCTCTTGAAGAGATGTGCTTTGCAAGCCAAGGCTCAGTTAGAGATCCATTGGGATTTGAGAAGAGCTCAAAGTGACTGTTTGGAGCAGCTGTGTGCAGGTGTAGCTATGTCAGTCACTATTATATATGCCATACAGCTAACTCCTCTTACTAAGTGATCTCCAGCAGTGCCAGCAGAGGTGGCTCAGTCCCAGCACCGGGTGGAGCTGAGATACATTTCTGTAGGAGGAAATTATTGTGTGAGCCAAGGATGAACAACAGACACATAATGAATGCCATCCCAGGAGGGAGGTTCTTTTAAGTACAGGTATTTTCAACAGCAGATCCCATTTGTCTTTCTGCCTCCCTTTGTGGCTGAAATGCCGGCTGCAGTGAGAACGCAGGAAGAGTCTAATTGCCCAAACAGGATGGCTGGGTGGCTATTTCTGCCCCTTCATGCCTGTCACACCCTGTACAGGTGCACAGGCAGCCAGCACTGCCCAGCTTTTCCGTGCATGGCTGGAATTACAACAATGTGCAGCCCAAAAAAACCCTACAAACCTCAATACTTCCCACCCAAACAGCCCCCAGAGCAGGAAAGCATCCTCCTCTGCTGCCCATTTCATGTACCTCCAGTCACCTTTCAGAGATTGTGGCCAGGGAGCTGCTACTCACCTGCTGCTCCTCTCAGGAGCTGTCTGTGTAGCCTTTGGAAAAGTAAACCCCCAGAGAGTGGAAGCAAAGGAGATGAGGGAGAAACTGTAGACTTTAAGTCACAAAAAGCTCCTGCCCACTGGAACCAGACTTCACTGATTTTATTGCTCTCTTCTTTCCCTGTAAGCAAAATTTTACCAGCTTGACTCTATGACTGTTCCCTGAAGCAGCTCTGACCCATCAGCTTCCCACCCCTTGATTCCAAAGGCACTGCTCCCTCTGTCTTCACTTGCTCTTTTCTTACATGAACTGATCAGCCCTTTCCATCTCCTGCTTCTCCTGCCAGCAGGTCATCCATGTAGTATAAGCAAGAAGAAAGGCATTGACAAGAGGCACATGCAGAGCTTGAATTTCCTCTGTTACTGGAAGGTTGATAGGATGACAGGCACCTCCAAGAAAAGATCCCTTCTTTCACTTTTCACTTTGTACAGGGTTTATTTTTACCTGACACAAATAATGCTAGAAAGGTTCAGGTTCAGATAAAAATAACTCGCTCTCTACACAGGGATGCTCAACAAGAAAAATATAGTGGCTATCTTTGAGCTCTGAGTCAGCATGAAACCATATATACCCGTCTAATTGAATGCTGACAATGTGTTTGGCTCTGTGCAAAGCAAATCGAGACAGCCTCTGCCTCAAGGGACTGGCAATCCACTTAGGCATGGCAAAGAACTATGTGCTGTGAGGTTGTTAATATTTCCCCAACAACAAATTTCCAAACAATGAGAACACCTCAACACCCAGCTCTGGATGGGATAATTTATGGGTGTGTACAAGCACAGTTGTGCTCTTGCTGCATGAGACAGTGCCCTGCTGGGGTGTCGTCAAGCAACTTCTACTCCAGGGACTTTTGGTTGTGGATATAGGGGTTTCTCAAGCTGCTGATGGGACCAGCTACCAGCTGCCTGCAGTGGTGAATAAAGACTCTTCCAATAGCCCAATCGTCTCTTCCATTTCAAATACATGTTTTTGCAACGCTTCTTTATTTCCATTTTCATTATAGTTTTATGCTTTAATAACAGAATCATAGAACAGTTAGGGCTGGAAAGGACCTTAAGATCATCCAGTTCCAACCCCCCTGCCATGGACATGGACACCTCCCACTAAACCATGGCACCCAAGGCTATGTCCAGCCTGGCCTTGAACACCGCCACTGATGCAGCATTCACAACTTCCCTGGGCAACCCATTCCAGTGCCTCAATAGCCTTACAGCAAAGAATTTCTTCCTCATATCCAATCTAAACTTTCCCTGTTTAAGT
>JANRGW010042083.1:2127-21256 GCA_024733675.1 Psilopsiagon aymara
GTAAGGGTGGTGAGGCACTGGAATGGGTTGCCCAGGGAAGTTGTGAATGCTCCGTCCCTGGCGGTGTTCAAGGCCAGATTGGACATAGCCTTGGGTGATATAGTTTAGTGGGAGATGTCCCTGCCCATGGCAGGGGAGTTGGAACTAGATGATCTCAAGGTCCTTTCCAACCCTAACTATTCTGCGATTCTATGATTCTCTGAATGTGTTATTTTAATTCAGCAGCACCATGCTACAGATTTTCACTTGGCATTAGTATTTAAACTAAAAATGGTTTTCTTGACATGTTAGACAAATGATATTTCGATCTTAAATATGCATTCGCAGAATTGTTTGCAGTCAGTGTGTTTTAGATCTTAGAGCTCCTCACAGTATTTTTAATTGCCACTTTTCTGTATGTCAGATATGTATGGAATATTACTGTGTGCTCGCTCTGGTCAAAAATGCATATTGTTCTGTTGCATAGCCCATCTTATTATTAGGCAGTTCAAAAAATGAAACAGCATAAAAACAGGCTTTCTAAAATCTGGCAAAGGTACCTGGTCTGTGCCCTGCATAGGAGTGATGTGAGGCAATTTAAGGTGTGACATCATAACATTTTCCTTACAAAAATGCAGTTAATTTCTAGCATTGATTCATATGCATGTGCTGACATCATTCCCTCTCTGCCCATCCTCTCCAGATTTAGAAATTACTCCTGAGAACATGGCACTGGAAATTATCGTTATTTAAATTATTTAATTCAGTCCTGCACAAGCTGTGCAAAGATGGGCTATGGCTTCTCAGAAGCTGCCTGCTGCTCTTTCCTCACCAGCAGTCCATCATGATGTCCTTGCCCCTCTTCCATTCATCATCTGAGAGGGATGAGGTTCTCCTGCCCTGCCTGCCTGTCTCCAGGTTGCACTGAGTCTGTATTTGCATTATTCCAAAGCAGATAGAATACAAGTCATGATATTGGCTGGCAAGCCAATTTCTCTCTCACCACAGAATGTTACCGTGAGCCTGGGATTCAACAGCAAAAACCTCATAGCTGAATTGATTTAAGGTAGATAGGGAGGGGCTGCTCAGCTGTCCAGTCGCTCACTATTGGCTTCTTATTACGGCATTCTCCCCCGAGAGCTTCTCTGCATGCTCATTCACCACCCTCCTCCTCCCAGCCCCCTCCTTGCTACCCCTTCATTACTGATTCACAGCAAGAGGCAGCGGCAGCAGCGGCCACGCTTGTCACGAATCAGAGATTGCAATGAGCTCATCCTTTTCTCTTTGCAGCTTCAGAACTGCCCTGGCTTTATTGCTCTTATTGCTGCTGCTATCTACTTGCTCACACATCTACAGACACTGAGCCCTGAAAGCTCTCGGTTGCCTTCCTGCTATCTGAGCTTTCCTGCACTCATTTGCTGCCATTTTCCTGCTTTTGGGTACATTTTCAGATCCATGTTTTGTCTGGTTTGTTTTTCAAATCTACTTTGGACTCTGGCTGAGGCAGCATGGTGGATCATATTTTTCCTTGATTCTTAGCAGAGATGCTTTTCTCTTTTTTGAGAGACGGACAGGCATTGCTGTAGGCAGCCATCCGAGCCCATTGCAGAGGTCTGAGTCTGGCTCTCCTCATCTTGCACTTTTTGAAATTGTGGTTCAAAGCCTGTTTTTCTCACTCTGGATACTTACTACTTGCTGCTCATGGAAGAAGGGGTACCTTGCAAAGCCCCAGCTGCCAAGCTCACACCACCTGTCAAAAAGTCCCAGGACATGCATGATGAGAGAAGCAAGCTGGTGAATGAGTATGCATGTCGGGTGCTGGAACTTCTGGGAATGGGGCATCGTCTGTTTGTGCCTCGGCTGCTTGCGGTGAGATCTCATTTTCTTGAAATAAATTCACTGTGAATTTGCCATCTTACCTCCCAGACCTGCTTCCCCCCCACCCAGGATTCTTGGCACTGAATAGTGGTAACATGAAACATCTCTTAACATTCAGCTTGTCACAATCCATGTCCTAAGCACTAAGTCTTTTTTTTTGATGTTAGCTGGGAAGGGCTGGACACTAGTTGTGCTAATGGGGATCAGTGCCACTCCTTAACTAGCTTGCAGGGTTCATAACCAGGGCTGTGTTATAAAATAATTCTTTCCTAAAGCCATGAATGCTTTTGTTCTCAGTCCTGTAATGATTCCAGATAAGCAGCATGCCAAGTCTGCTTCTAGATACTGATGGAAAGTGCATTAATGCTCAGCATTTCAGATTTTACACTTGTGACATCAACGTCACAATGATTTTAAACATTCATAAAAATTCAAGCTATGATGATTTTTTCTAGTTTTCTGCTGTTTCTCTGATTTTGAAAAGGCAGTTGACAGCATTTTTTAAAAAAGTTTAAAATACATGCATAGTATTATCTGGGAAATAAATTGTTAAAGGTGGTTTTATCCATCCTAGCAAATGATATCTGTATGTGAAATAGCCTGAAAAATGTGTAGCATGATACAGTGCAGAGAAGTACGCCTTCATAATTTCTACAGCTGTACAAAGCAGACTAAACCCCACAAAATAGTGGTGAATACAGAAGTCACTACCTAGTCCTAGCTGAATCTGCTCTCAAGTATTGTAACTAAAGCTGGGTGCAGCTTAGAAGTACACTTGGTTGATGGTCTTGTACATCAGAAGGTCATTTTTATGTTATGCATGTGAAGACAGTTCTTTATAGATTCCATCCCATTTTCTTGTAGGATGATGCCTTTCTTTTATGTCCATGCCCTGTGCAGTCCTATATTGTAGTTATATAGAGTGAGCTGTCTAGCATTTTTGTTGTGCTACTGGAGCCTATCTCCACCTCCTGCAGTACACTCAAATAAATGAATGTGTTCTGTGTATTATAATGTATTCAGTGTTAAGAAAAGGGTGGGTGTTTGAACCAGCGTGTCCCTGCACTGTGAGAAGTTAGGTAAAAATAGAAAAATTGCAAACTCTTTGACTGCTAGTAAACTGCAGATGAATTTGGATATCTACAGTCACTTGTAGAATTGAGTATAGTGGCTGATAATGCATTGTTAAATCTGTTGTATGTGTAAGCATTATTCCAGTTTACCTCCAAGTGTATGTAAATACAATTCCATCCCATTCTGCTTGATGGTCTCTTGGGCAAGGACTGCCACATCATTCTCAGTTGTTTTGTGATGAGCTCCAAGGAAATTAGAGACGAAACCACTAAGCTATCTTTTTCACTTGACTTAATCAGGCTTTGTATCTGGCCCTCCAGATGGAGAACACCAGGAAACACAGCATACTTTGTCACCCAGGCAGCTTACTTCTGCTGGTTGACCCAATATTGCTTATTAAAAAAAAAAAAGGGGGGGGGGGGATGACAGAGACAAAATAATGCAAATAATGCTTGTATTATTAGGGAGTCTTGAGTCCTGACTTGTGGAATCAATGTGATTTCCTGTCAGGTTTTATTAGCTAAATATACCTCTTCTGACATACATTCTTTTTACATATACCCCTTCCACGGAAGAGGAGAGACTCTGTTTCTGTTATTTTTTTAACAATGAGAAATCTCTGAAGACCAAGATTTTGTACTTTAGTTGGAACTGAAGGTACTTCAGAACCTCAGTGTTTCATAAAATTAAGAGCTAGCTTTTTTTTTTAGTTTTTCGTTTTTTGTTTTTTTTTTTTTTTTTTTCTATGTGCATAAGGTTCTCCCTGTCCTGTGGTTTTGGGAATAAATGCCTAGGACAGGCAGAACATGTGCCTGTTGTATTGTAGTGTTATATGGGGAAAATGTTCTATAACCTTTAGGCTAGCCTTAGTCACATCACTTAATCACTGCATTAGCTGTGTTGATGGGCAGGTGAAGCAGCACTAAATCTATGTGGGTTTACCCACTTCAAGATGACTATGGGTGGATGAAGCTAGTAGTTCCTGTGTTTGCACTTATCCACATTTCATGAGTGTTTTATGTGTCAGAACGAACTCTACAAGTCTGGAGCTGCATATAAACACAGTGGTGAAATTTTGAGCAGAGGGATACTACTGGGTGTACATAAGATCACTGCCATATTTATGGATGCTAGCTCACTGTGCATAAAATCAAATCTGTATTTTCTTCATAACACTTTTGTACCAGTGTTTTACAGAGAGTACAGATCTTATTTAGGATAAAATGCATTTGATAATGTAGCTTTCACAATGAAGAAATGGACATAATG
Organism: Psilopsiagon aymara; assembly: GCA_024733675.1. Lineage (NCBI taxonomy): Eukaryota > Metazoa > Chordata > Aves > Psittaciformes > Psittacidae > Psilopsiagon > Psilopsiagon aymara. The sequence goes on from JANRGW010042083.1 coordinate 6,328, forward strand.
CCAATAAAACGAGGTTTTTGATGTATTGCGCTAAGAGTGTTTGCCAGTGTAACTGTAGCAGTGTAGCATTACCTACCAAACTTTCCTAGGCATGGATCGCAGCTTTATCCACCCTCATGCTCCTTGACAGCACAGAATGTCAACTTCATCTTCTTGGAGTCACTGAGCAGATGTCAGGTCTGTGGCTTGCGTTAAAGGGCAGCAGTGCAAAGTTGTGCAATGTGCAGCATTGCAGTCTTGTTTCTGCAGAAAAGGAACTATCAGGTTAGAAAAGATAGCTCACATACCTTGATTTTACATTCTATATCTTCTTAAGTTAGAACCACACTCTGTGTGTTACAGATTAAATATTATGTTCTGAAAAATTAGTGTGATATATCAGTAAACATTTCTAATTTGCTAATAGCAAATTAAGTAGTGGAGTAAGACTATGGTCAGATTCTTTTCAGCCTTTAACTTGGCCTTGTTCCTGACCAGGTTTATTAAAGCGTAAAACAGGCAGATTATGCCCACTGACGTTCTATAGGACTTCTAAATATACATACTGTATACATAAAATTCCATGGAAATTGCTAAGTTTTGTCTGAGGAGGAAGAATTAAATTAAGCAAGGGTAGTGTGGTTAATCTGAAATTTCTTCTGCTGTATTAGTTCCCAGGTGGGAATAGAAGTTTTAGATGATACAGTCAGTAATAAATGAGTATGCAGAATTAATAGTTGAAGACAGAGAACTTAAATTAAAGAAAAAGCAAGGGCTTTGTCCTGTGTCATAATAACATTTCCTAAATATTTTGGGGAAAGTAGTAGCAACATTATTTGCTAAAAAAAAAACAAAAAACAAAACAAACAAAAAACAGCCAGAACATTTATGTAAGTCTCTCAAATTCCACTCCTGTTTTTTGGACGTAAGCATTTTTTTAGAACTTTACCTTTAGATTTGAAAGCTTTGCTAGTACTTGTTTCAACTAAGAAACTATTTTAAGAATACATTGAAATACTTAATGTGATGTGGGTAGGACATTTCAGAGCTTATTTAGTCAAACCCTAAAAGGCAAACTGAGACTTCTGGTCACAGTTCTCACCGAATTTCCTCTTTTTCCTCTTTTAAAAATGTATTTTAACTAAAAATGAAATTTGAAAAATGCATCTAGAATAATAAAAGATACCTTGAAGTTCCAGGGTGCAGAAACATGCAATGCACCTGCCAAGCTTTAATTATTGGTTCAAGAAACTTACAGTTGGTTTTGTGAAATAAGTTGTTGATGAGTTCCACAAGCTGAGTGATGCAAACCAATAAATTTACAAATCTCTGCCTGTCAGACAGCTGCCAAAAGATTCCTGAGATGTCTTTATGATTTATTGATTAAAATCACAAAATGTCAAATGTGAATCTCACAATACCGACATTGCTATTTTTTAGTTTTTTTATGCAACATATATATCTATGTATATATATAGGCACACAATGGTTTTATGTTGCCTTCCGTTGCTCTCATAATGTTACTTTGATTTTTTGTGGTTTTAGTAGTGAAGCTAATTTTTTTATCAGATTATTTTAATGAAATTGAAATATTCAGTGAAGTAGAGCTGACCGGTATAGGCTCTACCACTCATTTTATCAAAGTATACAATATGATGGGTTTTATTTCTGTGATTTGCCATTATTCTCATGGGATTTCCATTGACTAAAGATCTTTCAGGATTGAGAACTCAAAATTCTCAAGCTACAATTTAATCAAAGTTGTTTGTTGGGAGCTATTAAAATATTACTGTAACAGAGATTCAAGCAGAAGCCTAGAAGGATTAATATAACTTTAAGTTTTTTCCATGTAATGGCTGATTTTCTGATGCGCAATGCCTCTGTCTTTTTTGGTATTTATTTTTAAATGAAGTGCTATGGACATAAAGGGTGGGTGCGTTTGCTTTTCTGAGGTTTGGCAGGTAAAAAAAAAGTTTTCAAAGTTATTATTTCTCCTCAGATTTCTAAAAAATTCCAGAACTCTCAATGAATTATGTTAATTTAAGGAAAAGAAATTAAATACAAAATTAAAATGTCTAGTCAGGACCTCTGGGAAGAGCACATGCTTCAAATTAGGATAGCTCAGCTTCTACTGAAATGCTAAAACTTTGGGAAAAAGTGTGTTTGGTGTTTGTTTTGTGCTGGGAGCAGCTGTCCCAGAAGTCTTAATTGAAAGCACCCTCCGACTCTATTGCAAACACGTACCAGACAGCCTGTATTGAAGCATTGCAGTTATCTGAGCACCTTCTGTGTGAAACCACCAACAGCAGCAGAAGGGGTTTGTAGGCTGGCTGGTATTCCTTTACACTTGGGGTTAGAGTTGTGTCTGGGGCCGTTTTTCAAAGGAGGGTGGGAGAGCCTGCCACAGCATGAGGAAGAGGAGGGTACTGGAAATGCAGGAGAGCTTGTCTCACAAGAAGGTGTATTTACAATGTAATAGGAAAATCTGTTTGAATTGTATAGTGATCACAACTGTCAACATCTCTGAGCCATAAGGAGAGAAATCACTTTCAAGTAAGCTGGTTATCGAACCAGTTACTGCTTTTTGATCAGCATTGTCCATCTGAACTTTGCCCAGTAGCAGCTTGGTTGCCAGCATGGGTTTTGGCAGTTATGCTGCGTGCTGCTGATGGACGGGCTGCTCCTACTATGCTCTGCAACTTGAAGGTAATCCTAAATACAGCCCATTGTACAGGTGAAACAGTGATCTAGTCTCAAGTTTGGCAAAAGCTTATCTAACCTCAGTACAACTCTTGCAGGAGAAATAGGATTGAGGAAACAGTGCGTTGGCCATAGCTGTATTCATGAGTGGATCTGATTCATTAGATGCCAAACTGCACCAGCTTTCTGTCAGCACTACATTGGTCTTGTCTGATTGAGTCTCAGCCATCCAGTCCTGCCAGACTTTTATGGACAGAATCAGATGTGATAGTTTGTAAAGCTGAGCATTTCTCATCAGCATCCTGAAGGCAACCCTTTTTTGTGTCCCTGCGGCGATGACCCAGCAGCTTCCTTGGCTGTGAATGAGGGGAGGATCAAATAGATCTTGGAAGAGCTCTAACAATTTTGATGACAGAGAGTTGTTTATGTTAAGAATGCTGCAGTCCTGGGGAAATGAATATGCTGAAGCTACTTTAGTTGTATTTGGAGTTTTCTTATGCTTTCCTTGTGATTGAAGTAGCAAAAATCACTACAGTAGCGTGTCTTAGGATGCACAGTGTAATAATCTCCAGAAATACACAGGTTGATTGGTAAACATGCAGAAGGTAGATTTTATCATTATGGACTCTTGAGGACATCAAAGGAGATACTGCTATGCCTATTCCCAAAGTGAAAGGTTGGGCACAGAGGTGATGATTAGCAGTGTTGCGGTGGCACACCTCTGATGCCAGCTCATGCTCTCCATTGTCAGAGGTACCGGATACCCATGAAAATACCCCCATAACTTCTGTGGCTATACCAAGTTTGGTACATAACTTAAAATCCCTTCAAAAATCCTTCTCTCTTCCCCCCACCAAATTGCTATTTTTGATAGACCCTTTTCAGCAGGAATGTGAAATATATTGAACTAGGTTTTGAATATTACTGTTACATATATGCAGCACCATACTGGTTCAGTTTGCTTTGGGAAATAATGTGTCTGTACTTTGAAAAGGGCTTTTACATGGCAGACATTATTTTCATGTAAATGGACTGGTGATGCTGGTTTGTGGGGTGCGTAAGGAGGATTCATAAATAAAAGTAAAATTTTTTCTGCATTTCAGTGATAATTATATTTAACACCCAAGAGAAGTAATAGTATAATTGAGCCTCATCTCTTACATGTAAAAGGCTGCATGGTTTTCCTCAGTTCTTGTGTAGAGCCAAATCTTTTGTGTTTGGCTGCAATGTTTTTTATGGAAAGACATCTGAAATTGGAGGCAGAAATGATTTTGAGTGGATGACAATATAGTTAAGAATCAAACTTTGAAACTATGTGTATGTAATACTACATGTAATACTACACTAATCTGCTGTGTATAACAAGGCAAAAAATGTCTGTGGGCATTACTCACGAGAAGGCAAAGGATCCACACATCAAAGTATTGGCGGTGGCACTAGAGTAATTAGTTCAGCAATTAACCTTAACCAGAGGTACCTGTGCTGCTTCTGAGGTATCTGTAATAATCCTTTGATGCACAGTGCCAGTCTTCATGAGCCCAGTCATCTTTGTTCGCTCTTTCTGAGTTAAAGATCTTGACATTCACATTTTTGACATGGTGTCCTAAATGTCTTGTCTGGACATTCATTTTCTGTGAACCTTTTAAAGGAGTATCAAGGCTTGGCATTTCGTATCTGCTAAATCTCTTGATGTAGTTCTTGGCAAATCCAAAGATGAATACATTTTTCCCTGTGAATCATATTACTCCATCAGTAACAGAACTGGATTAATGCTGAATGTTTAACATTTTCTGACCTGCTAGGCTTGATACCATACCAAGAGGTACAGTGTTATGAGAGATGTAGAAATAAGCATGTAAAACATTTTCTGGCACAGTGTTCTTTGAGAAATTGTGTCACAGACTTCTGCACATTGACTTGCTGATGCCTTTTATGAGTCATATGCATTTCTGCTTCTGCTGTTCATGTCTGCAGCCATATATATCTATATATACATTGTCTTTTTAGGGCAGCATTATGAGAATCAGCAATGGTCTAATGCAGAAGCTCTCTAAAAAATACTACAGATTTTCCTAGGCTTTTATTGTTTGCCTGGGTTTTGGTTTTTTCTTCACCGAGTGACATCTTGACAAGCTGAGCCAGAATCCCTTTCTTACCCTGCAGGTATAGAAGGATAAAATAGATTAATGTGTTGCAGTCCTCTGATTCTGCCTGGGATTCCTTGGATATGCTTTAGCCTCTATTTTGTTTTATGAGGTAGGAGTTAGAGAGCTGATTTCAAGGATGGCATTTTTGAGCTAATGAGAATACTGGTGGTTTGGAATACATTCAGTAAATGACAAATCTGGTAAAAGAACATGACTGCCATGTTCTCAGTGTTTACTGTAGTTCCCTGTGTTTAATTGCAGACCTCTAAAGAGGACCTTCTACAAGCTGATTTTGAAGGAGCTTTAAAATTCTTCAGGGTTCAGTTGCCCAAGAGGTACAGAGCTGAAGAGAATGCCAGAAGACTGATGGAACAAGCCTGCAACATTAAGGTAAGGGTGGTCATTGTTTCTTCTCATTCACCTGGATTTTTCACAGGAAAAGTAGTGTACAATGTTAAAAATGGCAGTAGCATGTTAAAAGTAAAGTAGTGAAATCATTAGTTTATTTTTTATGTATATTTGCATATTTTTACACACACTTTTTATATTTAAAGAAATTAAATCTCTGAGGTTTTCCCTCTGCTTTGGTACAAGGTAAAAGTTTGAAATAGAAAACTGATGCATGATCAAACTGAATTATCAGAACTTGCTGATTCATTAATTGATGATTATATTGGGGTAAAAACTTAGTTTTGTTTGTGTATCAAGCTTACCAAGACAGACTAACTTATGTTCTACCCAATCCAAGATGGTGGTACTTTGAATATTTGGACCGCAAGTATTGGGTATGATGAGGATGAGGGACAGTGGCTATAGAGTCCTTGCTCTGTCTCGTGAGTTTCTTTTAGTTGGTGACAATAAACTGTCTTTTACACATTTTTTTCTACTCTCTAGGAGTCAAACGGTTCTTATGGTGTGGTCATTTTCCCTCAGAAGCTTGGTGGCTTCAGGCTGTCATTGCTGTGCTTTGTCTCTGTTTCCTCATTGCGGGTGGTTCTGTGGCTTCCAGCCTGGCTTCCTGTTGGCAGAGGTGACATACTGTAGCTTTGTTGCTGGTCTCTGGCTGCCTGGTCATCTCTAGTACGATCCCACCAGAGTACCGGCTTTTTGGTCTAGGTGTAGCAAGACATTTCTCATTGTATGTCACTCATGTCACACATTATTGCTGTCACTCATGTTCTTGCTTATCAATACATGCCATTCTTATAACCTGTTCTCTGTAACATTTCTTCTGGTTCTTTTGTGTGCAGACACTTCCATTCATACTTATTCCAGGATATCTTGTTATTTGTATTATGCATCCCTACCGAGTGATTATGTGATGCCTTGACTGTGTTACCTTGATGTCCCACATTAAACTAAAACATACAAGGGTTGAACCAAATTCACAGTTTTTATTCATTTGGATTTTGAAACAAGAACAACTTTTCTCACTTTTGCCAACTAGAAAGTCCTTAGAGAGCCAAATCTGAATCACAGGAATGTAACTTCTGACTGGAAATGGCATGTTAAATATGAGAGAAAATCACTTCATAATGAAGAAGGTGATCAGGAGTCGTCAGCATGGCTTTATGAAGGATAAATAATGCTTAACCAAGTTAATAGTCTTCTGTGATGACTGTCTTGGTGCAGGATAGGATAGCTGAGAATGTTGTTTATCTCAAGTATAGACAGTGTCTCCCATAACATCACTGTAGACAAACTGACAATTATGGACTAGGTAAGTGGACAGTGAGGTGAACTGAAACCTGGCTGAATTACTTCATTCAAATGGTTGCAATCAGGAACAGGATGTTCATCTAGAGGCCTGTCATTAGTGTTGTACTTCAGAGCTGATACTATGACCAGTACTACTTACTCGTAAATGACCTCAGTGATGGAGCAGAGAGCACCCTCAGCAAGTATGCAGATGACACAAAGCTGGGAGGAGTAGCTGATGGACTGGATGGATGTGCTGCCACTGAGAGGGACCTTGACAGACTGGAGAAACAGGCCAGCGGGAATCTTGTGAAGTTCAAGAAAGGGAAGTGCAAGGTCCTGCACCTGGGAGGAACAACTACATACATCAGTACCTGCTGGGGGCCAGCTGGCTGGAAAGCAGCTTGGCTGTAAAGGAACCGGGGTGCTGGTGGACCTTTTCTTCTACTCAGCCTGGTGAGATACATCTGGAGTACTGTGTCTGGGCCTGATCTCCCCAGGACAAGATGCAGCTACAACGGTGAGCATCCACTGAAGGGCTCTGAAGATGATTAAGGGACTGGAGCAACTCTCCTGTGAGAAAAGGCTGAAAGAGCTGTGACTTTGAGCCTTCTCTTCTCAGCCTGGAGAAGAGAAGGCTCAAGGGGATATTGTCACTGTTTATAAATACTTGGCGGGAGGAACTAAAGAATAGGGGTATAGGCTTTTCTCAGTGGTGTCCAATGAATGGGCAAGAGGCACTGGATACAGAGAGAAATTTAAAAATATTTATTTAAAAGCTATTTATATATTTATAACTTCAGGGTGATCAGACACAGGAACATTTTCCCAGGGAGCTTGTGGAGTCTCCATCTGTGGAGATATTCAAATCACAACTGGCCCTGAGCAATCTGTTGAAGTTAGCCCTGCTTTGAAAGGGAGGTTTAGACAAGACATTCTCCAGAGGTCACTTCCAACCTCAAGTATTCCATGATTCGGTGATTAGGCATTATAATCATGGCACTTATTTACAAACAGGAGCCAGTAATTGCAGGAGTTGACATGCTCAAATAGGAAATTAAAGTCTTGGTAATCACCGCTAGAAGACCTGGAAGAGGTCCCAGGGAATACAGAGATTTTATATGGAGAGTAGTTATGTGTCTTGTTGAATGCGACAAAATTTGTTTTGTTCAAAAAAACTCCAAACAAGACCATGAAACATTTTTTTTTCCTGAGTTGAGGCGCTGTGTGTCTTTCAACTGCTTCTTGTTTGTATTAGTACTTGTAGACTAAACACCAGATGTTTTTAGAGAAAGTATCACCCAGTATGTGCCAGGGAGTATTTTCTTTATGTTTCTAAGCTAATTACTGAGGCATAAAAACTTGAACATAAAATTATGGTGTGGCCAGGTTTCATAGTCTGGCTTTATCTTTTCCAGTGTTTCTTTTTATTTTTTCCCCATATTACCACAAAACAAAAACCAGGCATTTAACATGTAACAAAAGTCGACCTCTCCTTGTTCCCTCCCCATCTCCCCTTAAGCTCTAGCCAACACTCTTCCAGAGAAGTCAAGTGAAAAAATACATGGTGTTTCTTATCCTTAATTTCACAACTTTTAAGTTTAACTCATGAGCTCGGGACCCACCCCTTGGATTTTGAAGGTGATGCATTGGAAATAGTTTTATCCTATTTTTAAATCAAAAAAAATTAGCATCAATCTCCCCCTCAAGAAATCTCTGCAAATACAGAGGAAAAAGCTCCTATTGGAAATTGTGTATTAATTATGGTAGCAAATGTCTCATTCAGTTAAGGATTATCCATGGTGATTATCCATAGTCTGAATTTCAGTCATTTAACAGAAAGGAAATCACTGTGAACAAAGTCAGTGGTGATTTCCAGTAGGGGATTGTTGGGTAGTATTCCATGGTTTAGGAATGTTTTGAGCTAATTCACACAAATAACTAATTCATGTGAAATAATATGGCCTATGAAACTTCCCTTTGGTTTTGTATTTTGCATGTAATATGCATATGTGCAGAGTTAGGGTCCTGTTAATACCTGACTATATTTGGCATAGTAGCCAACATTTGCAGAGTAGAAGATACATTCACATGGAAGAGACAATGTATGAAGGCATCTGCTGAGACTCTTAAGGTAGACAAAGCCCAATATTGCGCACATTTCTCAGCTCCAAAACAGTCAAACAGAGGAAAAAGACATAAATTCCCAAGTATGGTGTCAGATGCTGATTTAAGGGTTAGTGAAATTTAATAAAAGATGAAAAATTAGAGTTAATGAATGTAGGGTTGTCCTTTGTTTCCTGTTAGTTTTCTAATCTCTAATGGCCATGGCTTTCATTTTCCACTGGCCTTTAGACATGGAGGGGCTTGTTCCTCCTGTGTTGGTTCTCTCTTTGTAAGGTACTTCAGAGTTTTCTTCTGTCTCTGGAAGCTCTATTTGATAAACCAATGAATGAAGAAGGAGCTTACTCTAGGTTGATGAAGGTTAAGCTTAATGGTGCTGTCCTGTTAAAACCGCTGACACATTCTGCATACTCACTGAATCTGCCTCAGTTGCCTTTTGCATCTTGTAATGCAGTTTCTCTTTTAGAGATCTGTGTATGTCCTAAAGAAATCGTAATTTCCTTTGATTTTAATATAGGCAGCCTATCACCCCTATTCTTACACCTGACGTCAGTCAGGTAGTAGAATGGGAGAAGGTCAGTCTCATTGAGAAATTTTCTCCATATGAAAACTTCCTGGTTTGGCAGTTTTCAAGTGAATTCAGGAAGCTCTGCCCATTTCTCTGTGACTGTCCTGTGATATTTCAAAATGCAGCAGAGTTAACATTCAAAATGAGTTACACTGCAAATCCAGAAATGCTACAAAGTTGGGTGTAGCAGAAAAGTAAGTGGAGAGATCCTGGGAACTTAACTGTGGGTTTTCACCCCTTGTGCCCAGCGAAGATGAGGGGAACACATGGGATGGACTAAACAGGAAGTGAGTAAATGAACCTGCAGGGGAGATTTTTTCTGATTATGGGGCAGCATTTTTATAGTTACCTTCTTTTATGTGTCTCATGGATTACAGTGACTCCTTGTCTCATCTTTTGTCATCATCAGTGGCAGGAAAGACCTGTTCTATCGAAGTTCTTCTAAGAAAAGCTTCTTCCTAGCCAGGTAAATCTCTCCCTGGCAGATCCAGCAGTGTTACAGGGTTGCTGCTCGCAGGACCTTAGGTGAGCTGAGAAAATGGCTTTGAGAAAAAATATGTCCTTTTTAATGCCAAGCAAACACATTTTGTCACCTGTCGCTGTACTGACAAGGTTATTGATCTCACATGAGTGCATCCACAGTTTTGGCTTGCACCAGGACCTTTGTATGGTTCATGGAAAATAGCTCTACTAGTGGAGTCAAAAAGAAAAGGCCTTAGCTTTTCTTTCTGAAGGACCTGTGCTAAGCTTTTCTTGTTTCAAAATTGTTCTTTGTACAATTTTAAAACAGATTTACCTCAATAGTGTTGCTGCTCAGATGCTTTGAATTCAAATTTTGAAGCTCACACTTTATTGATGTGAGTGAATTACTTTATTCACACCTCTATTGCTGATTCATATGGAAGTAATTTTTTGCAGGAATGGTTTAATAGGCAGTTATGTATATAGATTTATGTGAGTTTCAATAGAAAGTAGTAAAAATAGCTCACTAGTTCTCTCTAGTACATTCTCTTTCTGTTTGTATGTATATATGTTTAGTTATCTAGATACTTTGGTTTTTTTTCTATTGAGAGGTGGTAAGACAGCACAAATGCAACAGAAAAGGAGGTAACTGCAGAATGGCCCTAAAACTGCACAAGCCTTTTATTCGTTTGGTTCTAACAGTGATGTATCTAATTAATCTTCCAATATAAAAGACAGAAAAGAAATTGCTCATTTATCAACTTCTCAAGAAAAGGCCAAACCAAATTGAAAATAATTGTGTTTAGATCTATAGAAAACCCTGCCATGCCTGTATGTGATTTCTTATTAGCAGCCAGTGATCAATTCTGCTTATTATGTCTGCGCCATTATCTCCAAAGTGCAGGATCTAATTGTGCTTGTAGGAAGGGTTATGTGTTTTAATGCCCATTTTGTTTTCAGCTTCAGCTTCCTTCTTTCTGCTTGGCTTTGTGGTATAGTGCAGCACAATGAACTGGCACCTGAGAATCAAAATGTCTGCAGTGGAATTGGACATTAAATATTATTGTAATCTTGGAAATAAGTGTTAACAACATAGAAAGTGTCATACATTTAAACAAAGTTTCAGCTATGAAATATATATTCGAACTCTGCATTTCTGGCTTTCCAATGAGCAGGCATATTGCCTGGTAGTAAGGTTTTATTTTCATGATGTTTAAGCATTAGTAAAACTAGTTGGTTACTTGGATTTGGTTGGTTTTGTTTATGGTTGGTTTGTTTGTTTATTTGTGCTGAGTTGGCATTGTAAATTAAATCACATATAATGTTAATTTTTATCAGAAGGGAAGGAATAGGATTTTATTAATAATAGCTAAATGTAATCACATTTTAACCATCTAAAGTAGTTATGCAACCTGACTGAATACAAATATTTTGGTGTCCTGGTAGTAGTAGTTATTTGTTGGCATATGAGCGTGTGCTTCCATGAGTAATGGCATCAACAACAATAGTGTTGAAGGTAAGGATCTTTGAAGAACTACAAAAGTTTGAGGTGGAAAAGTGGATAGAAGTCTTCATTGTCTGATCTCCAGTAATTGTATCACAGTGTATTTCATGAAGAGATTTGCCACATTATTAACAGTTTGATTTCAGAAGTGTCAGGGGACACCTGAAATCTGCTCCATGGTCCAGCAGGCCACCTAAATTTAATTTGTTTACCTTTGTGCCATCAGAAGTCATGGCTTTCCAGGATGACAGATGTTTTCCCATTCAGAACGGAGGAGGAAAGCATACTCAAAAGGTCTTTTGGCTTAAGCTTCTTGAATGTGGCTTTTTCTTCCTGGCTGAATAACAAACACTTCCATCCTATCCTTGATACTGAAAGGCATCTACTGAGAGGGCAGTAGATGAAGGTAGCAGGGAGTCGCATTGCTTGGTAGTTCTGTCTTCTGTCAACTTTGCCATGATTTATCTAAAATGGCTCTGCTCTGGGAGTAAAAGGAAATTAATTTTTTTCCCAGGCTGAACTGGACACATTTGAATTGAAGATGCAGGCTGGCTGGAGGATTGACTAACCTCCTCTGTGGTGACATATAGCCTACACAAACAGCCTACAAAAAAGTTTTCTGCCTCTGGCGATCTGTGTGTCAAGCAGTAGCGAAGTGTCTAGAGTTACTGTTAACATAGTAGTCATCTTAGTTGTTCTTCGGAAGAGAAAATCTCAACTTTCCCTTTTTTTGAAGGAAATAAACCCAGTAACTTATAACTGATTTTTCTGAGGGCTATCTTGGGTTTGGATATGGAGAAAGACCATGAAGAATACTGTGTCTTTATTTTTTAGAACTTGATTCCTGTGACCAAAGAAAACACTATATTCTCTCCTCTCTGAATAGTGGAAGAAGAAGCTCTGTAGTCTACTGGGAATTCAGTTCACACAAGGAAAATTATCTTTTTATTCCTAAGCCTAGAAATCTTTGAATATATGCAGAAATGAATACATGAATTTGTGCAGAAAAGCTTGAGCTGCCTTGTGTCATCTTTGATCAGCCTTTCTGATATGTGTCCTTCTCAGAAATGCTGTGGTTATTTTGTATCTGCAGATGTTACAAAATTTAAAACTTAAGTTATTGGAAACAAGTCATGACTAATTTACAGAGAACTCAGGTAATCCAGTGGCAGTGTCTGTTGCATGCAGTGGCTTGAGGAAAAAAATCCAAACAACTGTGATTCATTCTCAGTGTAGTGCAGGGACCAGTTGGGACCAGACATTTGTTTCATTTCATTTGTTGATTCTTTTAATGAGATAACAAATTTTGAAGCACCATGCTATACTGAGATGTAAACTTCCAAAAATAAATGGGAGGAAAGAAAGGCAAAGCCTAACAATGTTCCTTTACACCCTACCCCTAAGCTCTTGCAAATAAACAAAGACCAGACACTGGGGACGGTGTCTATGCATTTTTGCTGGCGTTTGATTTCTCAGGCACCTGCAGTTGAATTTCTCTGCTTTGAAAATAAGTGAACAAATGAAACTAAGTATAGAAAGATGGCCGTATGCATTTTATAAATGCAAAGCTCTGCAGTGACTGTAGCTTTTAAAACTGAAGTCCCTATTAATAACTTTCCATTACAAACCCCAGGCATTATTTTTGCCATTATTGATGTTGTTCAAAGTTAGATTCAGTAAGTGGTTACTTGGCTCTTAGCAATATATAGCTATTGGAGTAGAAGTTTAGCTGAGTGCTTCATAAGAGCAATATTCACATTTTTAGGGTCTCCTTAGCACTTTGCTTCAGGATTCTCTGTTATCCTGCAGTTAATGACTTTTACCATATTATAGCCTGAATTCTCTGTGGAGAATAAGTAGAGGTGTTTCATTTTAATTAAGAATGACAATGTGCTGGTTTACTCTTTTTTGCAGATTTTTAAATATCATGGTGTTTGGCTGTTTTGTATTGCTTAAGTCTGAAATGAATCCTCTGTGAATTACTATTTTTCCATGCAATACTGTGAATACCTTGGCAGAGAGGTGATTGCCACATCTGGCAGCCTCTCTCAGTAGTTCATTGCTGTTACACTCATTACTGTTTCAGATGTGTATCCACAGCCCTACAGGTGTACCTGATGAGTTGGGGAAGCCATGGAGGGAATGACAGGTTCCTTCTCTTTGCTTTTACTTCCCCATATTCCTTATCTCTATAACAGAAGTTTAAAGGATAGGAAAAAGTTAAAAAGCATTATTGTGTGTCTGTTCGCTGGAAAGTCATGACCATATATCTCAGTTTTCTATTCAGTTGTTCAAACAGCTGAGGAAGATCAAGTCCTCATTACATTATTGTATATGTTTATTATTCTTTCAACTTCCTTTGTTTAATTAATGCTATTTCCTCAACATTAATTCTTAAACAGAATTTGATTTTGCAAGTGAAATTAGTCAAAAGCCATGAAAAAAACCCAACAGAAAATCTCATCTACAAATAATTAATCAGCATAATAAATACTCTCTTAAATCAGGAAGTATAGGCATGAATTCAGCATGCACAGCTCAGGCCCAAAGACGACCTGTCAGGTTGAGTCACCCAGTTACTGTGACAACAGAGCTGCAAAATCTTCTGCTTCAAGAGTTCTCCAGCGCAGCTGCATCTGCACATTGCAGCAACCTGGAAGGGGGTCATTATCACTCCTTTCCTAAATAGGAAATATAGGTGTACTTCCACTAACGTAAGTATGCTGTGGTTGACATAGGTTAGAGAGGTTCAGAAGTTAAGGCCTTGACACCCCATACCCCCCAAAATTAAACTGTAGCTGAAGTTCTTAGCAGAGTCAAGTGACTGTCTGAACAGCTGTTTTTTTAATCTCAGAAATCCTTTTGTTAACCCATGGCTAGAGCACAAGATCAATGACCTTATCCTGCATCCTCACAAGGAGCAATTTCGTGGCAGTCTGATTACATCACCTAATTGTGCCACCTGGGATGCTCCATCTTTACACAGTAAGGAATATTGATTATATTTCAGCTAGTCAAGAGAAGTGGAAGAAATTGGAAATGAATCAGGCCTTTCATTCCTCACTGCCTAATGAGAATGCTTTGTTTGAATCACTCGCACTGTCCCGAAGGTAGCCTGTTGCAACATGCTGTATTCAATAATCCTTTAGTCTTGTGATAAACCATATTCCCCCCTTTGGGCTCTTTTCTTATTCCACCATCAGTGATATGTGAAAACTTTGTTATCAGGCTGTTGGTTTTGATGATGCTGCAATTTACCCGACCTGTCAGAAGTGGGAGAATAAATATTTCAGCACCTTGTTATTGGTGCATTATTTTCGAATTTTAAATGGTCTTGAAAACAGTAAGTGCTGATTTCTTTCTTAGTGAAAGAAATAAAAGGAGGCTGTTGAGCTCCTGTTTGGTGCCTGCAGAATATAGATCCCAGTACACAATTTTCTTCATTACAGAAGCTCATCCCAGACCATCCTACTTGCATAGACCTTTATAGACACCAGTACCATTGCTTTTAATAGCAGCAGAAAGCTCAGAGGCAAATTTGGCCCTCACTTCTCTTGTAGCACAAAGATAGATTTAGGTTTGTATTACAATGACGTTCCTTCAAGCACAACATGAAGCAGAGTGAGTACCTCACTGAGGAGGAAGGACACCAGGCTGGGTGGTTCGATCAATACGCTGGAGGGAAGGAATGCCATCCAGAGGGACCTTGACACACTTGTGAGGTGGGCTGATGCCAACCTGATGAAG
>JANRGW010042084.1:0-18457 GCA_024733675.1 Psilopsiagon aymara
AGGTTGGACAGAGCCTTGGGTGATATGGTTTAGTGTGAGGTGTCCCTGCCCATGGCAGGGGGGTTGGAACTAGGTGACCTTAAGGTCCTTTCCAATCCTAACTATTTTGATTCTATGATCTGTGCACAGATCTGCCTATGTCTTGTACATGCACTATACACCTCACTTTCTGTACTGTTTTGGAAGAATCCTGGTTATCCTACTTTTGAAGCCTACAGTAAGGAAGTTAAAGCTCTAAATTATATTTCCCATTTAATTGTTGACTTATGAGTAAACACTTATCTGTAAATAAGGATGGCAGAGAAATGGCCTTTTTTGTGGTTTTTTTTTTGTTTTGTTTTGTTTGGTTTTGTGTTTGTTTGTTTGCTGTTGTTTCTTTTTTTAAAAAAAAAAAAAAAAAATCTAGGCCTAATAGTTTGCCATAAGGATCCTGAACAGAGATTGTGTTTGGCCTAGTTAGATGTTGTGGGATTACTATTGGCGAAAGTAAAACCCTTGTAAGATAAGGTTTCCTGGTCCCTGCCGGAGACAGTGACAGAGAAAGCTACAGTTCTTCCTAGTAAGCTTAGCAGTTGACTAGTGAAGAGCTTCTGCAAGGAATGTGTTCTGGAGATTCTCCAAAACCTAAAATGTTGGCCTGCATATGAACCCTAAGAAGAGTAGGTGGAGCTGTCTCAGAAACCATGCTTGGCTCTCTCAGAACTTTGAATGAGTCGGGTGGTGGTTTTGATTAATGAAGTAATGAAGCAGATCTCCCTCCCCTATAAGTGATATCTCAGTTGAACAGTGGGGAATCTACTTGTATTACTCACATTCTTCTAAAAATAGTGGTAAGAGAGGAAAGAAATCTATTTAGAAGATGCATAGTCAGAGCAAACTGTGATTCCAAATCAGCCACATCCTCTCCCTATCCTGGAGAATATGGACCATCAATTTCCCCATAAGATGAAGGGGAGGCAAAGCAATAGTTTAGCATCCTCTGCATTATCTCTCTTTTTATGATTACAAATAGAGCATTTATGTTCACTGACCCACATCTCATACCAGACATCAGTAGCCACATCCAGATTTAGGTTATTGTTCCAGCATTGGATTAGGCCATGCGATCAGAATCAAATTTATCTAATATGATCACTTGATTGTGACATTTCAGATTGGCACTATATGCGCGCACAAACAAAGCTTGAAGACATAAAGCAAATGCTTTTAAGGCCCAAAAGAACAGTTTGTCAGTGCTTTTGCCATAAGCTTCAGAAAGGTTCGGAGACATTCTCTATTGGGTTAATTAAGCTGTCCTTTTGCTTGCAAGTTTAAAAGGGAAAAGCTCCCCATGTGGCTCTCCCAAACTCTTTCAGCTGTAGCTGTAAGCTTAAATGACCCTCGGTCCTGCAGCATATCAACTTGATGTGTATAATTGATTGCTAAACATTTTTTACAGCCTGTTAAATGGTAAGGCTAAAAAAAAAAGTAATATATGAATGTTGATTAAAGTGCTTTTGTACAGAGGGGTCACAGACATTAGCAAGTTAAAAAGAAAGTGTGAGCTCTGCTGTAGTACTTCTAACCTGTATGCTTTATTTCGCATAATTGATCCCACATGTCTACTCTAAGGGCTTTTTTTGTCAGGTTTCAACTGCAAATATTAAAATTCATTTAGAATAGAGTGTGCTTCAGTAAGGACACTATGCAGAATGCCCAGCAATGTAGATTGCTGATATTATAATGGCAACGATTATAAAAGGAATACTTTAAATGATCACGGTAGTTTGCAAATGTGTGGTAAGGTGGGAGAAAAAAATAGCGAGGTGTAAAACCTGAGAGTATCAGTAAATCTGAAATGGATTAAGATGGACATTCAAATGATAATTGCTGGTAATTTTGTTTTTGTTATAATTTGTGGAGTTTTTTTAAAAAACTGACATAAAACATAATGTATTTTTCAGGGTTCTGTGATAGCTAGCCAACAAATGGAATCTGTCACAAAATATTTGCAGCTCCTGTTAGTGACAAAGGTATGATGCCGTTACAAGTACAGACTGAAAAACATTCTGAGTAAACATCCATGAGGCTTTTGACTTAATAATGTAATGACTGGTTATCTGAAAGTGAACAAATTGTTTGTAACAAAGCAAATGATAAATCTTTAACCCGTTTGGGTAGCAACGCCTCAAGAGTTTAACAAGTGCAACATTTTACTGCCAATATGATATTCCTTTTTTTTCTTTCTTTGTTTAGATCATTAGTACTGTTAAAGAACAGCTGTAACTGTCCAGAGTTGCCATGCCAAGGTAGTTATTGATGAAAATCACAGGATTAGAAGAATATTTTGGCCATTACTCTTTCTCTGCTAATTATGCCAGTTAATGCTACTTTAAAAAAAACAGTATTACTATGACTTGTACACAACTGCATCTGACAGTCAATAGAAACCAAGAGCTTTGTGTATATGCTGTTGAACATCCAGTGCCTAAAAGCAAGATTTAATCTGTACCAATCCATGAAGGATTTGAACCAGCCATTTAGGGGTGAAAAGTTCAATGTTTTGCGTACAGAACTCCTGAACTATCCCTTCCCTCTACTTAGGTTGGTTTATCTAGTTTTCCTAAAAAGCCTGAATGCAGGAGCTTTACTTCCTTGTAAACTCTTTAAACAGACTTAAATGTAATTTAATGTAATTCTCTGGAATATGGTAATTTTCACAAGCATGAAATTTCAAAAGGATGCTGTATGTTTGTATCTATGCTATTGGAAACTAGATAATTTGTCTGGATTATAAACTCTAGTAGGCATTCATTGCTTTTTTTTTAATTATTAATGTTCTAAAGTTATTTTAGTTGCTAATATTGACTGGTAAAGATATGCTCTGCTTCTAAGAGTGAGATACTAAACTGAAGTGATTCAATAATAAAACTTGCTCAAGAAGATGGAATTCACTTTTTGAGATTTTAGATTAATTTATTTTTCATGTAATCTAAACCTAGAAATTTTACTACCCATAATGTTATTTCAATTCCCCCATTTACCTGTAAATAGGATCAATTATCTTAATGCAGTATGGAATTTTTAAACTTATTTTTCTTTTTAACAAGAAGATAAAAATGGGTTTAATTAAAAATAAATCAGTCATCATTAGGTTACTGCTTCTAAAATGTTTCAAGCATGTCACTACTTTTCAGCTGCATAGGACTATTCGAGTTAGCTAAAATGAATTTAGAATCAAAACCAGAAAAAAGCCCCCAGCAATAGATTGTATTGTAGTGATAAAATGATAGGAAAAGTGACAAGAGGAAAAGAGAAAAGAATATCTCTCTTAAGAGGAGGAAAGGTGTGTTTTATTCTTTAAATTTTGCAGAAAATTACCCGTAAAACCAATTACACAAAATTAGCTATGTGCCTGACTTTAACTTGAAAGCTATGTAACTTGAACAGAACATTTCTGGAATAAGTTTCATTTAAGACAGCACAACACTGAAGTTAGAATCATGTTTGTGTCTTTTTTTCATGACTAGACCATGTCTATTCTCTATGAAATTGATGTCAAAAAAGTATTATATATTTTCGGTGGGAAATAGAAGGCTGCCCTCTACTATCCTTGTCAGGACGTCGTATCCCTTTAATCATACTTTTCATTTCAGTACATTGAAATTTCCGTTACCAAGGACAACATCATAAATAAAAGTGTTTGTGAAATTTTTACCTGCAGCTTCCTAACTTTGTGCATTAAGCATGAGACTA
Source organism: Psilopsiagon aymara (assembly GCA_024733675.1). Taxonomy (NCBI): domain Eukaryota; kingdom Metazoa; phylum Chordata; class Aves; order Psittaciformes; family Psittacidae; genus Psilopsiagon; species Psilopsiagon aymara. The sequence goes on from JANRGW010042084.1 coordinate 3,736, forward strand.
GCAGAGAGGTGGTCAAATGTGAAAATTTATAATCATTTATTACGTACGGCTGAAGCGAGAAGGGAATAAAAGCGTGAAGGCATACATCTATAAACTGCAGCAGAAAAGCTTAAATGAAAAGTAAAGTGAATTTCTGTGTCTTGTCATAAAGTAATGAGAAGCTAGAGCTTTATTCATAGCAACCCAAGATGCATTTACTCTCAATCTAGCTTTAGCAGTAAATGCTTCCCTGATGTATTGCTTCGGACTTACAAAGAAATATTTGTGCTCTACATAATAGTATAGTTAGGAGAATTACTGCATGGCTGAGGAGATTCTATAAAGGTTTATAGCTGGTGGTGTTACTGTAATTTAATCACAATGTAGCTAATGTAGTACTTTAATATCACAGGTTACTTTTTTATTTACCATTTATTAGTAACTGACAGTCAATCATCACTACATCATAAACAAATCACGCAGGGCTCTATAGGAGCCCTGAAGTTCCAGAACAGATGCGCTGGAGCTCTTACACATGCTCCATAATGAGCTAGACATCAAATTAATTTTTTAACAGAATAATCATGTAAGTCAGGGTTCTTGTTTTCAGTCCATCAGCCAAGGAAAATGTTTCATCATGAATACAATTAGTGTTGCATATCGTGCATACGTGTCTGAGATAACTCACCAGTACATTACAAGCAATGCTGGATAATGTTTTCAAAAATATAAGGAAGACTCAGGACAGTGTGTATAGGAATATGCACATATTGATCAATGAGTTTATAGAATTATGGAGTTTACTGAATTATAGAGACCAAGAATCATGCCCTCTTAATTTCAGCCTCTTTTTTATTAGCATTACTCTGCTTTGTAAACTGAGAAAGTAAACGCAGCTACTAAATGTAGTAGAGTCCATTAAGTGCTCTTGAGGCACTAAAAACCCAACATATTTTTTTGTGATAAGAATGTTTTATATATTTTTTCTTTATTGCCCTTTTTTAGATACATTGTAGGATCAGCTTCTCCCAGTTCTGTCTTTATGATCAGCTTTTACTACAGAATCACAACATTGCAACTCAAGTTGCTTGTTTTGGCAAAATTATGGTTGATTGGAATTCTGAAAGCATTTTCCCTTTGCACTGACACTAAAGACACTAAGTTTTTTTTAATTACAAACAAAATCTTTGGTTTTCAGTACCCTCTGGCTGTAGTGGAATAACCAACATCAGGCTGCCATGTTGATTAATATGTAGTAGTAATAAGCCACAAAAAGATGTATGTTCATAGGCTACTGGTGCATGTCCTGGGTACACTGCAAAGAAACAGGCTGAAGACCACACGCCTTCAATCACTCAGGCAGCTTGCCGGTAAGTCTAGTAATGCAAACCCTGGCATAGCTTATTGCTGTTGGAATGTACCTCTCTAAATTCAAACTTCATGCAATCTATGCTTTCATGGTGAAAAATACTTCCTGGAAGTAAAATGTAAAATATTTGGAGGAGGTGTATAGAAAGAGAACCAACCCATATACTTTGCTATTAGGTACATTAGAATGTGGGATCTCTGCTTCCATTCAGCATTGCATTGATTTTGTCTGCAGGTACTCCAGCCTAACCAGACATTTCCAAGTATTAAATCTGATGTAAAAGGAATGCTGTTGATCTGACTTTTCTTAACTAAGAAAAAACCAACCTAAAACCAAGAAACCCTAAAACAAAACAAAGCCCCAGCTTTACTATTACAAGACCCCATGAGCATTGTTTTCCCTAAAATTACTGTACAAATCTTTCAGATTGTAGTCAACTCTTGAGTTTATTAACATATTTATTGATCCTCTGATATAAGAGGTTTTCAAAAGAAACCTGAATCACTATGGTTTGTCCTTGTAGTTATCTCAAGTAAATTGACAGTTGTGCCAAGCACTGGCAAATGAAAATAGCTGCTGAATCTTTAAACACAGAATTATTTGCTATATGTAAAAAAAGAAAAATAAATATATATATATTGTAAAATGAAGACACTAGTAGAAAACAATATTCATTTCTATCTGTGTCTTCCTTTTGATTTTCAGTGGTTCTGCCTTCAAACACTTTTCAGCGCTTCCCTGAGTGTCCAGCAAAGACCTGACTTAAATCACACTGTCCAGAGATTAATTAGTTTTAGATATCATGGGACATTCTGTTGTAACTTCTAAGGATGTTTTCTGCTGATTAACAATGGATTCAAGTGCAGGCACACCTCTATTTTTGTAATATGTAATACCACATGCATTCAGTAAACATTTTAATTTGTGCAGATGTCTTATTCATAGTCTATATTGAATCTTAAAGCTGTAGAATCCGTTTCTTTTCATGGTTATCTTTTAGGACTTGTTCTGGCCAAGTTTAGGATGAAGTTTTTGGCATTTAGCCCTCCTGACGCATTTTTATCGTGCCTGACTGTGCAGCCTGATCCAGTCTCCTACTTGACAGTTTTACGCTGTTCTTGTTTGACTCTATCCTTTCCTGTTGTTCCCTTTACCTTTCCTCACAGATCTGCTGATATTGTTGCCCATATCGTCTTTGCATGTCCCCTGGAGCAGCTGCTTTTCCTTCTTCCTAACCACAGGTATAATGATAAGGAGGATGATGCTATGAGAAGAGCAGGAAGGCTTGCACAAAAATGTTCCATGATAGTTATGGATGGTCAATAAGAACTGAAAACATTGAAGCAAAGGAAGGTGAGATGATTCTTGGATTCCTAATGACTTAAATGGCTACTTTTCATGAAATAAGTTGTTTGAGCACTATCTCATTTGCAAACTGATGTGGAAATAGACTTTTTTTTTCCCTTACTATCTTAAATTTGCTTAACTGAATTATGAATTATTTAGTGCTAGGCAGAAATGAAAGCTCAGTTCAACAGGAATGATGCATGAACTTGCATTAAATTTTCAGATTGGTTTTCTCAGAAAGAATCGTGAAAATGTTGGTTGGTCTTGGATATAAAGGATTTGTTTTAATGCGCTTATCCTCATAAAATTCACCTTTTTAAATCTACTTTTGCGACATCTATGCAAATTCGCAAAATTTAGTTTAAATATTGTTGGTGGTTTTGTTCTGTTTGGTTTGGCTTTTTTTTTTAAATTTTTTTTTTCCTGTGTTTTGGTTATTTTCCTTAACAACCCCCCAGCCCCCCCAATTAAATGTTTATTTTTGTCATAAGAACTGAGAACATATGCATTTTGGTCAATCTTGAAATTAATTTCAGTGCCTATTTTTAGACCACTATTGAAAAATCAATTATTTATACAGCTCTGTCATTTCTTCCGTAAGGTACAGTGCTGCAAGTTCTTTTTATTAATTACATCTGAGATAGTGTTTTATATTTAGTGTTTCTCAATTTTTTTCTAAAGGTCAACTACCATCATCAACAGAACAGTTTAAGGCTTCATTGCATAGTATGCAGGAAAACCATGAAGAGTCCTTCAAAGCATGGAAAATCACAGTGGTTTTTACTCTAACTGCAACAACACATGATGGAAAGCAAAATTTCAGAGGCATATTTGGAACCCAATATACAGTATAAAACTAAATAGTTGAGATAGCTTGATTAGACATAAGCAATCAGAACCCATCATGGCTGTTACATTCATGTGGCAGGGCTAGCTCATAAAAGAATTCAAATTATAAACTGAACATATTTGCTACGGAACAACCAAGAGAATGTGAGCATGACCTTTGGAAACTATTTTCATATTAACATTTTTAGACATGGAATGTATTTCCAAGTTTCTCTCTCAAGACAACTTTGTGTATATTTGACACCTGGATCTTCAGTTTGTAAACATCTGTGGTTTTCCTTTTTGAACTGAATTATCCTTTTGAAAATATAAATTGGAATTTTATATTTTGTGCAAATGTACAAAACTAAATGTACAAAACTAGCATTTCTTACATTTTCATACTGTTCTGAAAACCAGACCCCATCTTGCAAGCAAGGATTAAAAGGTAGAAAGAGTGGGGAAAAAATAACCCAAAGAGAACACAACCCTATTTCTGGATAGTTGCTCATTCTGCTAAGAGTTTTATATCCACAATATGACATCAGTAAGTTAAAATAAGGGTTTGAATAGAATAGCTTATTATCATGGCTCCATCAAAGATTTCCCAGATCTGCAACAAAAGTTAAAAGTCTAACTAAGTTTGAAATTTATTTTTAAATCAGTACAGCTGAGATGTCTGATGACCTCTGTAAATGTGGGCTTAAATGATTATTATCTCTCACAGAATTTCTGGTAAGAGGTGGCATTCAAATAATTTCTGATAAAAGGTTTTTTTGTGAACATATTTTATATGTGCTTTTAAGGAAGTAGTTTCTTTCATCAGCAACATGGCAACAGTGTGAAAGGCTGCAGATAGAGTGATCTTCCTCTTGCATTAAAAAGTGACTATTATTCAAGAGAAGGATTCACTGACCTAGCACTGAAGGAGCTACAGGCAGCACTTAGGACTGTCTTGTCTTTATGCCTTTTTCTAATAATTCACAAAGGAGTTTGTACCAATAATTGTACTGTTGTGCAAGAAGACCCTTCTCTGTACTCAGGCAGAAACCACATTTGAAAGCCCAAAAGGGCTTCAGCTAATCGTAGAATCAGAGAAGGGTCATCTGGGCCAACCTTTCTTGGCAAAAATATAGTCTAGATTAGATGGCTCAGCACACTGTCCATCTGAATATTAAAGGTGTCCAGTGGGACACCTTTAATAGATTCCAGGGGAATCTACCACTTTCCTGGTTATTCCAATGACTGATTGTCCTCATTGTGAAACAGAGGAGGGCAGCATCAGGAACCTAAATTAATAGGAAAAGATGCATTTGAAATGAGGCCTCAAATGCTGTGTTTCTTTTACGGTGTATCTCCATATCTAATAGTTCCAAACAGAACTAATCTGATGTGAAAAATGGTGAGGATGTTGCAAAACTGTTCAGTCACATAAAAAGGAGATTAGCTGTATGGGAAAATAGTGTCTGTCATGAATTCATCTGACTGGAGAGAATTCAGATAGAAAGCTTTATTGAGGCTTTTTTTAGGATGACTAACACTGCATCTTGAGCGTGTGAAAGTATATGTGCATCTTGACATCTTAAAGGAATATTCTAAGGTATATAGGGTCTGTCTACAGTTATAGCTTAGGAAAAAATCCAACACATTGGATTTTTTATCACTAGTCATCAGTATTATACAGTTTCTGCTAGAGTAAAAGAAAGCTTAGGATAGAGTTTGAGCAGCTGTTCTAAATGCTTTCCAGTATGTGGAAAAGATCCTGTTGGTTTGAATGGGCAACACTCAGGTGGTTTATAGCCATTGGCTATAGGAGCCTGAGAAAACAAATTTAGAAAAGCAAATACTACATTCAGTATAGTTCACCTAACTTTTTCTGGGGTCTACAGATTCAAAGAAGCTGTAGCCTTAGGCTTTAAATTACTATATAGCAAAACCGAAGGCAGTACACAGTAGCTTCCAGCATGTGGTACAGCCTTGAGATCTTTCCAACACGTGTACCTGTTTGTTTATATAAAGTGGAGAAATAACAAGTATATATATTTTATGTATAAGTATAATAAGCTTAATAAATATAAGTAGTAAGTTTAATAAATATAATAAGTTTATACTTGCAAGTACAATACCAGGATTATACTTTGTATTCTTATTTTCTTGTAAAGATCTTAGACTTATACAACATAAGCTGCACTGTTGCAATTCTAAATGCTTTCTTTAAGAGACAGATTTTTCTCCCCTTTACTCACATTTAATAATACTGTAATGCCTGGGAATGGTCTAGATTAAATTGGCTAACCCTGATGTGAGATGCTAGTAAATGTAGAGGAATATGGAATTTAGCTCAATTTGGTGTGAATCGACATTTTTTTTGCACCACATAACACATTACAAATAGGTTTTGTGCTTATTTGTATGTTTCTTAACTTGTTTTGGGTGGAGCAGGCCAACCTTTAGAATGAGAAATGTAATGCAAAATTCTTTCAAGACAAAAGGTTCTAAAGAGTTGTTATTAAGAGCATGGATTAATTCTTTGGGTTAAATATAACCCATTTACCTCTATGTTCCCTAGCTCAGTAAAAGTACTTGAAGTTTTTATAAAATGAGAAAACATGGTTTAATAACAGAGAAAGTCATTTCTGAGCTGACAAGCAAAAGGGAATAGATGGCAGCTGGAAGAAGTTAGAAGCTAGTAAAAGCAAGCAGGTAGAATGAAATCTGCAGCTCTTTCCCAAGCAGCCAGTATTACAAGTACAATGTTGTACAGAAAGACACGTTTTTGTACAGTGGTGGAATCATGCAGTGGCTCTGAGTACGTTCAGGGTCTTCCAAACCACTTTGTGCGTATGTGTGTGAACAAGATTACTGAAACAAAATGTACATAAGTGTGACAGTCTCCTCTGTCTCTTGATGACTGCAGCTGTATCTATTGATTTTTTATGTATATGGTGATGGTGTGATTATGGTAATTGATTTGACAGAAAAAAACCCCAAACAACTGGCTTTATGTCTTGGATTTGCATGCAATCAGTATGCCACAAAAGAATATCTGATTTGTAAAGTACATTTCTGAAAAGAAGAAACAGAAACCTTCTTATAATATGATAAATTTCCATTAATCAAAAAATTAATCCCATAGCCTTGACTGTAATGCTTCTTGACTTTCTGCAGAGGTTAAGTTGTCCTCTTTAAAGACAGGTGGAAAACAGGACCCTGATCACATCAAAAAGTAGATCAGCACAAGCTTGTCTAGGTGCTCCAATAGGATCTTGGTAGAGTGCTTAAAAAAAAACTGTCTGACTTAAGTCACATCAGAAATTTGCTATATCTGCCATATAAGAGCATATTTTAACACCTACACTGGCTATTCTTGCTTAAGCAGAGATGTAGGCAGATGACATCTATGAGTCCCTTCCCAGCTTTTTCCTAAACATGAAAACTTCCTATCATCCTAAACTTACCTTTGTGCAGAGAGGCTACTGCTGACTTTATCTAAAACAAACTTCAGGGTAGGCTTAGGTTTGGCAACATGGAATGCCAATTTGCTAAGGCTGTGAAGAATCCAAGCTGCTTTTTTATATACTAGATCCCAGTTATTCTACTACAAATATTATATATGATTTCACCTAAATATTCCTATATGGCTCCTTAGCAACACGTACTCCTGGGAAGAAAAGGTGCTAGAGCATTCCTGGTACCCAAGATGGCATTTTCTTTTGACATTCAGGTCTAAGAATTCTGATAGTAGACCACTCATCTGGCTAAAATCAGATTTATCAACTCTTTCTGCTTCTTTTCCTTTTCCTTTTAAAATTCATCATCACTATTGGTATCATAAAAATTTCTATGGACAAAAGCCAGACTTTGTTTTAGGCTATTTGTTGATATAATTTTAATTATGGGATAGATTTGTCTTTGTGGCAATATGTACTGAACAAAGCCTGAAAAGATGCTTGTTTACTCCACCGCTTGCAGAGGTTCTTGGTGTGGAATCAGACTGACACTATACCTACCCACCTCCACTTCATCTGACATGAATGGAAGTATTTAACACAGCTCTGAACTCAGGAAGTATTACCTGGTTCTATATGCAACTGAGGCAAAGAGGAATTAATTTCCAAGGCCATACCAAAGAATCTTTTACAGGGCAGGTTGCAGATTTGCCCCAGGGCCTTTGCTTTGAGTTTATTACTACCAAATTTCTAAGAATCTCTTAAATTATTAGCATTACAAAATTTCTGCTTGATCTTCTTAACTTCTTCTTTATAGGCAGAAAATCTGAATCAAAGTTACACTGTCTCCTGTTTGTCAAGTCTGCAAGCGCTGATTTAAGTGATAAATACAAGAGCTGAAATAGTTGCCTGTGAGACAGTGACTTTGAAATTTCACAACAGCACTGTTTCAAATGTCACACTTGTTAACTGTTGAAGTAAAGATTTCTAACTTCTTCATCTATGGTAGAAAAATACGGTGATTTTGGAATCTGATATCTTTTGCATCAACACTGATGTTGCATGACAAGTTTCCTGAGGCTTATAGACTCTAGCACTTGTCTGCATATAAAACAAGGAGTAACCCCCTAACCTATCCTTGATAAGACAATTTGTAATTCTTTTAGGATTACAGGAAGACTGCTTGTGTGAGTTACGAGTTCTATTTGCAATCTGCATTTTCCACTGCCACAATAGTTTTTTATTTATGAAAAAATAAGCAGAATTTGTTCACTATAGCTGCATGTGATCTACTATCTTTCCCTTATATAGCAAAAAACTTCTTGCAACACGAACTTTTTCAGTGATGGAAAGTTTTAAGTTCATACTAGAGGGATGCTTTAAAATATTATATAAAATTATATACATTTACAAAATTATATAAAATATATAGATTATAAATTGACTATTAGGATTTACTAAGAATACATTTAATACATAACTTCTGTGATTTTTCTATATGGTGTTTATAAGCATATTTTGCTAGTATGGTTTTATTCAACTGACCTTTTGAAGTATTCTAATATGGATTTTAGTAGGTAGGAATTCTTAAAAATCCTTTTTAGCAATGTCAAACAAATGAAAGATCAAAGGTTTAAAAATTAACAGGAGAAGGATGAAGTAATTCCATGTACTTGAAAATGTGTATGTTGAAAAAGTGCAGAAATGTCAAATACTAAAAGTGACAGTGTAACATTTTCATCCACATCAAAAAAAGTTTGTAACTTATAGTTTAATTTTAATGGAATTAGCTGTCTATAAAAGGAAGCTTTTAGGAAATGGCAAATAGTAACAGATTGAGAGACAAATGTGAAAATCAGTGAAAAAAACTTCTGATAAAAGAACTGTCATGCAGGTTTCTGCTGCCTAAAGCAGAATGAACTTCTGATAAGAGCATGAACTTTCAGCGGTACCACCCAAATTGGAACAGATCCTAACAAACTTGTTCCAGATTAGAACTGTCCATAGACTGATTTATTCAAGATAGCAAGGACAATTCCGTTAAGACCTGCCAGATTTAAACCCTGAGCGATCCTTTCACGCCCTGCACAGAGTGACAAATAGAGCTGTAATTAAGCATGCAGCAGTGCTGTTCCTTGCTCTCCAAAAAAGCAGGATTCTCACACAGCCAAAGGCTTTTAAGTTCTTGTTGAAGACTACCAAGAGCATGTCTTCCTTTTTGATGAGACTTGAAAAATGACAGGTGTGCTTGTGTGTTGTTTTTTCTCTACAGATAGCCAGATTTTCTGTTTGGAAACCTTTTACCCTTTTCACTGCATAGATGACTTTATTCTGTCTCTGTATGTTACTTAGCATAATGTTGTTACAGTTCCCATGGTTTTTCACGTGTATTGTAACACAAAACATACAAATGTGCCTTCCATGCTTCTTAATGAAACATTTATTTATTTATCTATAGATAGAAATCCCAACGGATGCAATAAAAAGTTCTGGATAAAATTACTGGCTTGATCACAACACTACTTAATTCCTAGAAGCCAAAGACCATCCAACCAGCCTGAGATACTGAAGGGTTGAGGCAGCTGCTCATGAACCATAGTGCAGGTAAGACCACAGCCCACTGAAGAAACAGAAGAGCTTTTATGTTTTGTAAATAATGAGCTAAAGAAACTGAACTACCAGTTATGTAAGACTGCATTATTTTTACCATTTCAAGCCACCTGAGGAACTTCACCTCTTTATTTTCACCTCAGACTGTTGTGGTTTAAGCCCACAAGCAGTTCGCTCACTCACTCCCCTCTCTTTCCTTCCCTGGCTCCCAGAGGGATAGGGAGGAGAACTGAAAGAATGCAACTCCCACAGGTTGAGATAAGAGCAGCCCAGTAACTAAGGTATAACACAAACCACTGCTGCAACCACCAGTAATAATAATGACAAGAGAAATACAAGGGAAGAGAATACAACTGCTCACCACTGATACTCAGCCCAACCCAGCAGTGAACCCCCACCTGTCCAGGTCTCTGCCCCTCGTCTTTTTCATCCTGGTCATGACATGTTGTGGTATGGAATACCTCTTTGGTCAGTTTGGGTCAGGTGTCCTGTCTCTGCTTCCTCCCGTCTTCCCCTCCTCGCTGACAGGGTGTGAGAGTCAGAAAGCCCTTGGTTAGACCAAAACATCACTAAGCCATAACTAAAAACATCAGTGTTATCAGCGCTGTTCCCAGGCCGAAAGTCAAAACCACAGCACTGCACCAGCCACCAAGAAGGAGAAAAATGACTGCTACTGCTGAACCCAGGACACAGATGGATGACAAACTACCCTGTACAGGTAGCAGATGGCATGTACCTGGGACATGCTGATGACAGTGTTGTGACCAAAATGACCTCTTGTTATCAGTTATGGGTGCCAAGGCCTAGTAACTTGTTGCAAGCATTAAGTAAAATCCTTGTTGATCTGATTCAAGCATAACTTATAGATGTTAAAGGAAAAAAATCCCACCACCACACAATGATGAAACAGAACAAGACAAAAAATTCTCAGAAGTCTGAAAGAAAAATTAAGAATGTTCACAGCACTTCCGATCTCTAACACTTATATATTTAAATGTGCTGATATCAAGCTCAGGAAAAGCACAAACTTGGCATGTCAGTTTAAAAATCAGAATCTTTAACAATTTGTTCCTGAATTTTCTGTGAGATCACCAAATATCCAAACTGAAGTAGCTAACTAGTCTGTCTGTAATTATAAAAAGATCCATAGATTTCAAAGAGACTGAGAAGTAATTAAAAACATTATTCATACATTTCTAGGTTAAAAAGAATGCCTTCCAGTATGCTGGAGGGCTTGAATGTGTAACTTGTATTTAGTCCAACTGTCACATCAACCAATATTGTTCGGACTGACAGTTTTGGCAAGACTTTTAACTCATGAAGAATACCTGAGGAACAAGCAGCATGTGCTTTTACTCACTCTTCCGGGAGCAGCTTGAGAAAGGAATTTTTCATTTTATTTTACTTGGTTTTAACAATAGCTGATTATTCTTTGCCTCCTTCTATATCCATCCACTCCAGCCTCTTTCCTGAGAGGGAAATCCCTAAAATTCTGGGAACATGAAGTGGAGAAGGGAGGAAATAAATGTGTACGGTTAAGACTTCCTCCTTTTTTATGCATGTGTAAAACCAGCCCTAATCAGATTAATAAAACCTGCTTATATTATTTGTACACTATTTAGACTGATGTTGTTAGCATTAAAATTAAATGCTGTCACTGACAGTTTTAAGGACTCACAAAAAATCACTCTTTAAAAGCTTTGTACTAAGAGACTTCGGTTACAATGACTTTTTGCAGAACATTCATTAACAAAATACCCGTGGTGCTGCTTACATTGCTGTATGTTGAATAATTTCATTAATCAGCTGCCAGGCACCTGTATTTGATGCAATTATGATGTGCTCATATTACTTCCTGTAACTTCAATATTTACTTTTTAGATAAAACTAATATTACTTCAGTGTACTTCAGAGAAAGCTTCTGGTCTTTTTTTAACTCCCAGCCTAAATGGAGGTTTCAGGTGATACCGTGAGAGGACTCGGAATGGCCACTAACACTGCATTTGGAGAGAGAACTGTGATTTTCTTCAACAATAGTTTTGCATGTGAGTAATTCACTTATCTGCATTGCCGAACTTCTGGATTCTGGTTCTTCCATTTACAAATAAGTAGCACAATATATTTGTGGTATATTTCATAGGAAGGCATACTGAAAAATGTAGCTGTCTATTCTTTGAGCCTGTTCTTACTTATTGTTGAGGTCATTGATGGAACCTGTAAATAACTTAAAAGGAAGTACAAAGGAAAATATTTTCAGTCTGAAAGTAATGGGGCTTTTTTCTCTATATTTTCTCATAAACTGACCATTCAAATGGCCAGTTTAAATATTAATATTACAGGGCTGGGTTATTTTACAAATAAATATAAAAATAGGTTAATAAGCATGTGGTGAATCTGAGTTACAGAAGCATTTTCTGAAGAAAAAACTTGATCTTTTATATTTTATTTCCATTTAGTCTTCTGTTCTTCTCTATTCTAGTGATCCGCCTGTTCTTTTCAGCATTCTGCCTGCAGATTGCAGGAATCAGTAACATGTTGCACTGCTATCCTAGATCCTGGGAACTCATCCTTCTACAAGGTAAAATCATTCAGAGAAACTCACTGAAGTGTTCTATTCATTTTTAGCTTGTTTTGTCTGTATTAGACTAGCTTGAAGCAAGCTGATAAAAGAACATTAATAAATCATATATACTATTTGCATTATCTGTTTTTTCTGTCTTCATACATCTCTTTCTTCCTATTTCTAAAATAATTAAGTGGAACGTATATATGCAGGAATGTATTTTTAGTGTAGAATTAGGTAATATGTATTTTCCTGACTTAAGTCGATCAGAAGCAGAGCTGTTTGCTCCTCCTCAGCTTGCATCAGCATCTTTGTGCTTTCATTTTTTTTCTTGTGGCTTTGTTCAGAAGACCATTCAAATAGTAAAATTATTTTTTCTAATTAGTTTTAGATCCTTTGGTGCTAAGATTTTAATTGCCAAACAGCTGAATACCACAAACACTGTAGGTGATGTGCTCCCACATTATCAAATAAATGTTCAAGGTAGAGCTTATAATGTTGAAAAATAGAAAAATAAATTGACCTTGATGAAGTGTGTCTTCTTTTGTCTGTTCCCAGGAAAGTTTATTTCAGGTATTTCTACTGCTGAAATGATTAGAGTTAACAGCTTTTTCCCTCCATTTTATTTTACAGGGTCTCTTCATCTTCCTGATATATGGGGTGTACAACACAGAGGTAAGTCTGCTTGGAGTATCTCAAGGCTGACAGAGTGAATGAGAGAAATGACAGGTTTCTTATCTTGATAACTGAGGGACAAAGTTGGCTTTCCATATGAGTGTCCTACTGCCCTTCATGCTTGGACTAGCTTATATGCATCCCAGCTTACCATTAAACACAGACACCCTCAATAAAGGGACAGACTCATTTCTCATAGGCATTGACTAATATTTTACTGCTGCTTTAAGTTTTCTGAATTTCAGGTCTGCCTTTTAACACTTAGCTAAACCCGACAGTCCTAAACTTTCATCATTTAATTTACATTTTAAAATGAATGGTGAATTTGCATGCTAATTAAGCTCTTTCAATTATAATGGCAACAAATTTTACTTACTTCAAAATTTCACTGCATGAAATTACCTTTTTTTTTTTTTTTTCCCCTTATCAATAAGGTATTTTTAAGGTATTAAAATCTGACCCAAGGCTTTGCAGTAGTTAGGTCTACGGGGAAAGTACTTGATCTTTGCAGGTTGAACTGTCGAAAGGGGAAATAATTTTGAAAGATAAAGCATTAAAAAAGGGAAAAAAATATTTCTGCACCTTGTTAAATTACCTGATAAAAAGGAGTGTTAATATGTTTAATTCCAAGTTTTTAAGCTAAGGTACCTCTGCAGTTTACATTTTAACAGAATTTGGAATTCAGTAACAAAACCCCATAGAAGTGGAAAAGATTTTTGAAGTCAGTGATTAGAACTGAAGCAAAATTCTATTCAGATTTTCTAAGCATCCAAGGGAGCATACCCTATTAGAAAATTACTTTCACCCCCAAAAAGTGGTTTCAAAATAACGAACCTTTGATCTTGTTTCTGATTATTTCTTTATATGCAAATAAACCCATGAGCATCACTAGTAGTGTGCGGTTTCTTGAAACAGTGGGCCATAGGATAAAATTAGAGAGTCATAGAATGGTCAGGCCTGGAAAGGGTCTTAAGATCATCTCGTTCCAACCCCCTGCTGTGGGCAGCGATGGCTCACACCAGCCCACGTTGCCCAAGGCTCCTTCCAGCCTGGCCTTGGACACTGCCAGGGATGGAGCAGGGCCGGATCCTGCACTTGAGGACCACGGTAGGAAGAGTGGTGGTGCATCAGCTATCTGCCGTGTGCTTACTGCGCCAGTGCTGTGTTCTTGGCGGGCATAAGGTTGAGTTGCGTGGCCGCACTAGCCAGCCTTAAACGCCCAGCACCGGCGTGCAAGCTGCGTGTAAAGCTCAACCCACTGGCAGACCGCACTGGAGTATTTTGTTTCTTATTGGCAGTACCTCGCTTGTGGGAATAGCTTTGTTGACTCTGTGGCATTATATACAACGAATGGCGTTGTTCTGAGCTGAAAGTAGCTACGGCCATATTATAATCTTTGCTAAAAGCCTCAGCATCTCTGCATCCGCATCATTTCAGTAAGAGCGCCCATCACCCAGGCGCTGCGCACGTCGAGTGCTTTGCATATACTCGGGCTGGGCGACGACATTAGCATAGGCGAGGCTGCACCTGTGACTGCGCATACCGGTAGAGCCTGTCCCGCGGCGGGAAAGCCGGCGTGTGCCCGGTCCCGTTATCCCCGCGAACAGCACCGGGGGCCGGCACCGCGACGTACCGGTGTTAGCGAGTACCACACGTGGAAACCGCGCTGGCAGGAAGGACACCGCCTGCGCTACTCTCAGCCCTCCCGCTACAGCCTCGCCGCGCCGCTGCCCGCCCGCCGCTCCTCGCCTCACCTTGGGCTTCTCCTCCGACATGGTGGAAGGGCCGGGCCGAGGAGGGGAGAGGGGAGGGGAAGGGACAGCGCGCGCTGAGGGAAGCGCCCGCGCGCTCGGCTCCTGCCGCCCGCGAGAGCGCGCGCCCCGGCCCCGCCCCGCGCCCTGG
>JANRGW010042087.1:0-10043 GCA_024733675.1 Psilopsiagon aymara
ATGGAAGAAAAAGGGGGAAGTGAGTGAACAAACTGCGTGGCTGATTTACGGCCTAAACCACGACATAAGTATACAATACGCACACAGCAAATCAGTTCTGGCAGCTCCCTCTTTTAATGACTGTGCCTTTGATGATAGGAGCAGAACACATAATTATGATCTAACCTACAAGTTTGAATATATAAAATCACAAAGCTGTGGCTGCCCCATCCCTGGAAGTGTTCTGGGCCAGGTTGAAGCCATTCTATGATTCTATGCTGGAGCTACAAAGCACACTGTGATTGCAGTTCTCTGGTATCGACAGATGGGTTTCCTTATGTAGGTCTCAGATTTTAAGCATTCACACTATCTGAGAACAAGCAGACGATATCCCACACTGCTTTGTGTGTGCCAGGAAACAGCACACACAAGGAACACCTAGACCCGTACCACGTGCACAGAAAGTCACAGAATCAAATAGTGGTTTGGGTTGGAAGGGACCTTAAACCTCCTTCAGTTCCAAACCCCTGCCACAAGCAGGGACACCTTCCACTGGAGCAGGTTGCTCCAAGCCCTGTCCAACCTGGCCTTGAACACTGCCAGGGATGGGGCAGACACAGCTTCTCTGTGCACCCTGTGCCAGCACCTCAGCACCCTCACAAGGAAGAGTCTCTGCCTTGTAGCTAATCTAAATCTATCTAATCTATCTAAAGCGCTCATAACCACACACAGCGGCAGCCAAGGCGGGCAGCTGAGCTCGTGTAAAAAGCACACACGAAAGGCACACAGGAGGGTATCGGTTTTGCCCAGCTGCCGCCACCCAGCTCCCGGCGCTACAGGTGCCGCAGGGCGGCAGCACTTCACCCACCGCCCGGGAGGGCACGTCCCCAGCCCGAAGACCGGCGGGCGAGCGCTGAGGTACCGCTACTCACGAGAGTTCATTATCTTTACCTGAATTCCATGCCGTGCTACACCACGGGAGGAGGTTCTCAGCTGCATGAGCACCGCGGATACGCTACCAAACCACAGTTATTTATCATAAACCCCTCCCAGCGGCCTCACAGGAAATACAAAAAGGCAAAAACGAGGGCTGAGGCCGTAGGAGACTACCCGGGGCGAGCGTTACCGTGCGCCCTCCCGCTCCCCGGGGCGCCTCTTCTCAGGACCCGAGGAACCTCCTGTGAGGTTCGAGCGGGGCCCAAGGCTTGCGCTTTTCTAACATTAAGCCCTGCTTGTTTAACAGCCGTAGAGCACCAGAACACACTGGATGAACGAGCACCGCTACTCCCGGCAGCGCCGGGCCCTCCCCGCGTCTTACCGCCGCCTCCTCCTCCTGGCGCTGCCTCAGCGCTTCCCGCCCCCGCCGCTGAAGAGCCGCAGCTGCGCGCGGCCCCGGGGCTGAACCCGATTGGGGGAGGCGCGGAAGGGCGGGGCGGCGCTGCGCTATATAAAGCGGGGCGCGGATGCGCCTCCTCCTTTTTCCGAAGTCCGCGGTGTAAGGTGAGGGTTGCGGGGCGGTGTGGGTGCGCGTTGGGCGCGCCGGGCTGCAGTGATGTCTCTTGACACGTGTTAGACTGCTGATGTGCATGAAGCAAACCCACTACTGAGCGCCCAGGCTGCGGCTCCGCCGGGCGGCTCCGGTGCTCCGCTCGTGTAACCTCCCCGTTTTCTCTCTTGTGTCTTGCAGGGCCCGTGTGGCGAGCGGCGGCGAGCGGCCCGGTAAATAAAGTTTTGTGCCCCGCGCGAACGTGTCCGGCTGGTTCTTGCGCCCGTGTCCCCCCCCCCCCATTATCCCGCACTGCCTTTGACCCGGCGGGGTGCCTGCCCGCGGCGCCGCCGGCCAAGCTGTAGTGCTAAAGTGAAGCGCTTGTTCATAACTGGAGCCGCTCGGCCCGACCCGGGTGGCGCTTTTAAAAGCAAGTGACAGCTCGTCCCGTCCGTCCGCACGGCGCAGGGCAGCACCGCGCAACATGGCGCCCAGCCCGACGGGAGGCGGTGCATGGCGCGGGAGGAGCGCGTTGAGAGGGGGCGGTAGCGCGGTGAAGGGGTCCGGGGTACCCATCATCTATCGCTGATGGGGTCAGACTTCAACGCGCACCACGTGCACCAGCGTTTTCCTGCAGTGGTTCAGGGATCAGTTCCTAAAGGGGACCTGGAACAAGCAGCAGTCGTGCTGGAATTCCTGTCTGGCACTTGCAGAACAGCACAGGTGAGGGTGAGCTAGCAATTGAGATGAGAAAGCACCCAGAGGGGGCCTTCATGTATACAGCAAGGAACAAAATGGGAAGTTGACTGCAGGGATGGGAGCTGCAGCTATTTAAAGTGCTTCCAGCTTAACAGCTGTACTTGTGCTGTTCTGCAGGCACAGAGGCTGGAAGTTACAGACAGTGCTTTCTGTAGATTGAAAAGTTGAAACTAAGAACTGGATGCAAAAGGGTAATAGCTGAGTCTAGGAAGGCTAAATCGATGTTTAAGTTCAGAGGGTAATGTGTGCCCCCTCAGTTCTGTAATTCCTGGTGCTCATTTTAAGATTCACAGAGGTGCAAAATGAAACATTTTAAAGCATGTTCTGATGTGAATGGTAACTGCTGCAGTGCGGTTCAGTTTTCACTACATGAAAATTCAGTTTAAGCTTTTCATTTTAGAGCTAGGAAAGCCAACATTGGTTAACCCTACAATTATAAGTCATAACCACCACATACACAGCTCTGGGTGTATAAAAATACCTGAAAAACACCTAGCACACTCATCTTGGCAAGCTGCCTTTAATGAAGTTTTTGAAGCAAAGTGCAGGAGGTAGTGACTAAGCACGATGTAGAAATGAAATTTAACTGTTGAATTGTTTGACATGGGATAAATTTATTTAATAAAACAAAGCAAGCAGACTGTAGTTGCCCACAGTTTATGAAGTGCAATATGACAATCTTGTGTAATAAGTCTAAATTTGTTTACACATTAGTGCATCTAGTCCTTTGACTTCAGTTATTGCACATAGAAATTAAATCATATAAAAGACCTGCGTACAAGACATGCAGACTTCATTAGAGGCAAATAATGCCTACATGATCAGAGCAAACCCCAGAATATACACAGCCTGGAATGGTCAAGGAGGTGTTCAGGTAACAAATATAACCCACTAATATTTCAATTAAAGGTAACCAAAATAGGTGTTCAAATATAGAATTAATTTTAAATATATTAAATGTAGTTTTATGTTTCAGGCAAGGTGCTGTTTAAAAAACCTTCAATATAATAGCTTCATTTAGAGATGGTAAATCATCAAGTTACACATGGAAATCTCGATTTACATCAAATGTGACAACACAACATACAAAAAAGTTCTTAAAAAATTGCTTCTTAAAAAAAAAATCATGTTATAAAAGGAGAGCCAAAACTCACCTTTGTAAACTAAAATGTTTCCTGACATCCATGAACAGTTGGCAACACTATCAGAAAAATATCACATGTTGAAAGAGTGGATATGTAGTGTTCAAATACTCAATTTACTGCATACATTTCTTCTTGAATCATTATACCAGAGAGAAATAAAAGGCAGTTTCCCCCCTCCCCCCTTGGTTTTGGCCATTAATGAGCAGAAACAGTCTTTAATCATGGATCAGCTTGAATAACTGCAATGCCTGAATTCCTATTCCACGAACTCCAAAAAACCAATGCATGGGAGGCAAAATCTTCCAGTCACGGCTGTTCCACAAACATCAAGGGATTTGATGTCTGGAGGCCCATGGCTGTAACCTGAGAATTTGGCCCCATGCTGTGCGTGTAAACACAGTGCAATGGAAAAGACAGCAACAAACTCCGATAAGAAAACTCTTTCATCATAGCAAGAGGCTCTATACACAGTAGGATAGCTAAGTACTTCTGGTAATGTGCAGTATGACATTTTGTGTGTGTGCTCATGTCCTTATAAACATTCAGAATTAATCATGAACCAAGGTGATTGTAACTCACTGTAAGGCGGCTTGCTATGGTTTGGTCTCATGGCTTTACTGACTTTTATCTCCTCACTTACAAAAATGTGACAGTCCCACCTTCACTGATAGTTGTATGGTTTATGGCTACTTGCTTCCCCCCAAAAAAGCATGAGTTCTGTATGAAAAAAGTAATACATATATACCACACTGAATCACAATACATCATACATCCGATTTACATTCTTTTATCCTGAAAGCATTTCATATTTCGATTGCTTGACACAAGCTATTGACTGCAGAAGTGAAAGAACATAAAACAGTTCATTCTACACCTCCAACTGCCTGAGAAAGAAAAATATTCTTCCAGTTTTCCTTATTTAGGATTTTTTCTATTTGGCACGCAGTTCCTTTGCTGCCAAACAACCTTTCAATGCTTCAATGCACATTATCATAGCATGAAAACATAAGCTGAACAAAAGGTCTGTCAACAAGCTCCTTGATCTATTACAGTTAGGTTCCTCCTCCCTCCCCCAAAGAGCAGGTCATCTCAGTCTCCCAGTTAAAATCCTGATGGCAGCCAGTACAAAAATAAATCAACTGCTTAATGGAATGAAACTTCATGTAGCTGAAGTACACAGGAACAATAACCAGGCAAGTGAGCACAAAGGTATGGTTATAGGCAGTCCTTCGGGGGGGGGAAGTGGCACAAGTTAAGGATGAGAACTACAGCACAGTTTATAAAACCATGAGAATAACTTTCATAATGCTGTAAACTACAAGAGTCTTCACATATCATGGTTGATCAGGGGCCTCCGTGCTCAGATCTTTAGGAGGGCACGTAGAAGAGCGGGGATCCATGGCTGAGTGCATCAAAGGAATATAAACATCATCCATGTTTGGCATGACAAAGATTTTCTGTGGAAAAGATGCAATTAAATGAGGTCACATTTCATATGCCAGAATTCAGCTGAACTTCTTAACTTCAGTTCTTAACATCCTTTCCACTGAACAGGAGCAGTGGAGGATACCAACTAGTTTTGAATGAAATCGGGGACATGCAAAACGTAAAAACCCAACCCCTATAAAAGACCAAAGCTATAATTAATGAAAGGAAAGTGTAAAGGAAACTGACCTGAAACTCTTGTTCCAGTTTCCTCTCTATCCAGTCAGTCACATGAACCAGAGTCACTTCTCTCTCACCAAGTTTTGGCCGAGCTTTTAACTCCAGGTAGGGAGGTCTTCGAAAGCCATACCTGAAGAGAACACGGGACAGATTTTATTATAAACACTCCAAAGCAGGTACTTGACTGTGTTAACTCCCAATTTTCTCTTAAGAGCAACTTCTACCTCATTTACAACTGCTTTGTATTCCACCTCTTCCAGAACCCATTTCAGCTACACTTTATCTTTTGCTCCTGGTTGCAATCCCTAAGGTAGCACACACCCAAACCATTGCAGCTCTGCAGTTAAGTTCCTCTTACCATATTCTGTCGGTAGGTGGAGGTGGAATGTTAATTACTAGTGTTCCTCTGCACTCTTGTACTTCAACTGTTAGCAGCAAGGGAGTATTGGAGACCTCTTCAATTTTCTTCTTAATGAACTCAGTCTCTGTTGCTTTCTGAAAGTACTTTGACTTGGTAATTTTATCCACAATTCTCATGATCTTACTTGTCCGATGTCCTCCAACATACCTTTAGGTAGACAACAGAAAAAGAGTACATCCAGATAATTTTCTTGAACCTGCTCTTTGCTAAGACACCCATCAGTTTCCTGTTAAATCATTAGAGGTCTTGATATTAAAATTCTGAACAGATACATATACGCATGTCCAGGCACTACCGACCACAGTCCTGCACAGCAGCTGTATTCTTTCAGCTACATGTGTCTGGCAGAAATTCTCTCCAGTCTGCACACTCCTTCCCAAACAGCATTGGAAACAACATTAATATTGCAAATACACTTATATCATCCATGCATATTGAAAGATAATTAAATGCAATCCATTGAGATAATTCTAACAAATCTTCACATCGTTTTTGAAACTCTTTAGGAATAAAACACTAAGGCAACATTTTGAATGTCACAGTCTTTTGGTATGTTCACTGTAAAATCACTGAGATACATTCAGACATAGGAAACATTGTGATTGAGACATTTCAGGCTGGGTACAGCTTTCTCATTGCATGGCATTGTTTCAATCAGATACAGAAAGCATAGAAAAATAGAACAGCAGCCAAAGCAGGGAATGACGTGGCAAAACTGATACTAGCAAATTTTCTTCTAAATTCTTGCACAGCTTCAGAGGGCAGCATTGCACAGCCCAGACATAGAAAGCTCTGCAAGGGGAAAAAACAAGGAAAGAAAGAAACCCAAGACAAAACTCTGAGCAAGAAAGCCAGGACTGAATAGCAGTTGTTTTCTTAAAGAACAGAACACACTGGAAAGAGGGGATCAGCAGGATCAGCATGGGTATAATACTTTATATAAACAATATTTTCGAGACAAGTGTTTCAAAGTTTACATACAATATCCTGTTCTTGGCTCTGGTACCAGACAAGACACACTGGGCAAGGCCCCATAGGCTCTGTGGCCCAAAGACTTGGCTCTCTCTATAATCTACTGGTGAAGAAATTAGGTGCTCTAATAGCTCTGTATAGGTCACTCTGCAGAAGTGCTGTATGGTGGACAATGCTCCGAGCATGGTAAAACACTCAGCAGAGCAGTTTCCTTTCAATTTGTAGTACATGGCTTGATTGCTGCTCTTTGCTCTAGAAATGGGTGAGTTGTGTTTGCTTAATTGCTTGGATATACTCACACTCTGACATCCTGTGTGACAATGAGAGTTACAGGACAGGAACATGATATCAGCTGTACAAAGTCTGGAAATGTGGGGAGGCAAAAAGGATTAACAAATGCTCACCCTTCTGCTCCTGGAGTCACCTGCTTCTCTCCTGCCAGCTCAGGAGCGTCATCCTCTTCTGAAGACCCGGCGCTGGAGGATTCCTCATCACTGTCTGCAAGACAATACGCCCTTGGCCTGAAACTGAAACAATGCAATTTCCAGGTCAAATGTAATATTCTTAAATAGCTATTCACTATGCACAGCTTTGGCTGACATTACATGTATTTCTACTGGAGACTGAAATGTCCCCTCCTCTTCATAAACTTGTCTAAAAGAACAAAACTGAAGCCACTCTGTCAGAACTATCTTCAAAGAGGGAATTTGTTTTCTCCAGTGGAATGTAATCCTGCACAAAAGAGGATGGGGAATGGTTATTCTCCATATTCAGATCAAATTTAGACATCATTCAAAATACATCTGAAACATCCCTGTTGTTGCTCATGGCTTCCCATGAAAGTTAAGCAGTATGTAGGCTGGACAGGGGGGTTGTTTCTTTTTAAAACTCAAAGACATGCTTTTACATTGAAAGGTGAAAACATGCAATTCTGTCTTGTACTAAATGCAAACGTAGGACTCCAACTTAAAATGACATCATCTACCAACTGTACCCCAGAATCCCTCAGAGACGTTAACTGAGGTTCCAACATGTACCTTATCTTCACAATATACGCCAGCAGTTCACCTTTTTGTAGCTACAGTGTGTGTCATCACTAACCAATTTTGTGTGGAAAAAAGGCAATTTTATTAACAGAAGTCCAGCATTACCCTGGGAAGGAATATTACTTAGATGTTTTGCACAGATCCGTTTGTCCCACCCAAACTGAAGCTATAATCTCCCTTCAGTACCTCTGCTGGAAATACTCCTTTCCTTACTTTATTTGTGGGGAAATTGACCCTCTGGCTTGTGAATATTTAAACTCCTCTGACACAGTGAATGGTGTTTACAGCATTTAAGGTTTTGTTTAGTTTTTTTCTAAGGAGACTCCAAGATGGGATAAGGTAAAGAATGTTATGGGGGAAAGAGGTGAAAGAGGAAACTAATAATATCAAACAAGTGCTGCTGTTAAGATACAAAATATCACAGAGTAATAACTGATACCCAGACTTGAACTATGGAAGGATTTATGTACACAATCACAAAGTTCAGATCTTTTAAATGGATTGAAATGAGGGAAGGTGAATCACTTCAGTACTAACAGATCTCTACTAAACGCAGGAGCTTGAAACAGTTACACAACACAAGCTTCAAGAGCACATAGTTTTAGCCCTAAGGGCTATACCCAGGACTGTAACATTCCACACTTGTTCGGAACACACATCTATAGCTGCGGTTTCTTTCCTGGCTTTTTGTGTGTACGTTCTTGGAGATTTATTTGAAGCATTTAATAACATCACACAGAGCATGGACTGAGGCCACTGTGCTACTCTGCCACAGAACAAACTGTTCACTGCTGCATGAAGTCCTCATGTAAAAGGACAGTCCAAGTACAGCTTCCAGTGCACAACACTCCTTCCTAACTGCCTGCTTAAGAACTGGAGCAGTAATTCCTTGACCTCTCTACACTCAATTTGCTACCCAGGCTAAGGAATCAGAACCAAAACCTCTTCTTACCCAGAGATGCAGTTTGTACCTGCAGAAGTGTGACACAGCACACCAAACTGAACCAGTTCCCTGAGGACACAGCAGGTGGTGGATGGCTCACATCACTGGCCCAAATAGCAGTGCTGGAGCCGTTTCTCAGAGAGAAATTCACAGTTTTAGGTCAGTTTCAAACTATACATTTTCTACCTGCATGTGACCTCACTTCACTTTCCTGGGCACATCACACCACCCAGTCCAAAGCATGCCCTGTGCATTCCCAAGGCTCTCAAAGGTGTCACCTTCTTACAGGAGGGTGTTGTACTTGCCCAGGCACTGGGGCCCTATGAAGTGCCTCCACAAGCATGCACTGACTGGCTAAGATCACAAGATCTCCCTGCATTAAACAAAGCCACAATAAATAAGCGTGAGTGAGATTTCAGGGGATCTCTGCATCCAACGGACCATTTATACAACACAAGCATTGGCAGAAAAACACTTTGGAGCTACAGTATTGTTCCTGAGCAGACTGCACAATATTTTTTGAATTGCCATTTGTGGGTTTGTTCTTACATGGTACAACATAGCAAAGTAAGAAACTGCAGTAACTTGGGTTAGCCTGCCTGCATTTGCCTGATCTCTATCCACTATGGTAGGACCTGCTACTCTTAATTTTATGGAATGGGTAATTAATTCATTTTCCACCCTTTTCAAGAGCTGCATTTTCCTGTGAGCGCATGCAGGACAGCATTATCAAACTGTGTAACACCACACTTCTATTTCAGCCAGTAAAGCAGCAGCAATGATAGAACCGGACTTCAACACTGAACCATTTGTCTCATTTTATAGTGACAATATCCAAGGCCAGTTAAAGCTCAGCGCTGCTTCCTCCATCTTCCTGTTTCTGGATGAGTAGATGCCTTTCTTACATGAGTTTGTGGTTACTGCATCTCAAGAGGTGTGTTTGTTCTAGGCTCTTGAGGGATAGAAATGAGTGTAAGCAATCAACATGCATCACTTACAGATGACACCATTGTGGACGCAAGGGCATGCAGGATAGTTTATCACAGCAACTGTCAAATTAAAAGGCCCAGTAAAATTAACTATCACAATGGAAAGCACATATGAGAATCAAACTGTTCTACACTTCTCCATCTTTAATTTGTTTGTTTATAATATCCATTGTCTTTAAGGAAAAAACAACCCAGCAAGCAAAAACCCTTCATTCAAAGCAGAATGCATGAGACAGCCCTACCTAAAGCTGGCATGGTACTTGGCCCTGAGAGTCTGAAGCACCACAGGCATGTGCAGGAGCAATGCAGTTAATGGTTATACCTTCAGGTAATTGGTTGCTTAGCTACAGACATTTACATTTGCATTGCTGGGGTCCTATTGCTCAGCTAGAATCCAGCTGATTTTTAAATATTAAAGCAATGTGCTCACTAATGGTTTCTGAGGCCGTTCTTGCACTGGACAGTTCTGAAAATACACTGATGTCATGGGTTCAGCAGTAGCAGTCATTTTTCTCCTTCTTAGTAGTTGGTGCTGCGCTGTGTTTTTGACTTGTGGCCTGAGAACAGCGCTGATAACACCAATGTTTTTGGTTATGGCTTAGTGATGTTTGGTCTGGCCAAGGACTTTCTGAGCCTCA
>JANRGW010042088.1:0-21102 GCA_024733675.1 Psilopsiagon aymara
GGGAAAAGGAGGGGCAGCCATGAGGTGAAATCATGAGGGGAGAGGTGGGGTGGTTGTGAGGGGAGATCATGTTGTGAGAGCAGGGGAAGGCAGGGGGCATGAGGGGTGGCCATGGGTTGTGAGGGGCGGCTGTGAGGAGGCATCTTGAAGGGAGATGAGGGGTGGCCATGAGGGCTAGGGGCAGCAGCTGTATAGTGTCGGCCACTAAGAGGCCACTGGAGATCCTGAGGGAAGATCAATTTGCCCTTAGTGACATGGTTTAGTGGTGAGTTTGGCAGTCCTGGGCTGGTGGTTGGCCTCAATGATCTTCCAGGTCTTTTCTAACCTAGTTAATTCTATGATTCTAAGTGTGCTAAGGCAAGAGGCCAGTCCAGGGGCAGCATGGATCTACTGAATGGTACTGGAGAGCCAGGACACTTGTCTGAGAGGTTGAACATTAAAAGCCACAATCTCTGCTGCCTCAGCTAAGTAACTTGCACAGGCTGATGTGAGCAGCTCTGTATGGCCTTTGATGCCCAGGAGAGCTGCACCAGCCCCTGGCTAAACCCCTAGCCCCATACCCCTTCTTGTCTCCCACAGTCTATGTCCTGTGAGAGCTCAAGGCACTGGGCAAATCCTAGTTCTTACAGAAGCTTACATCCAGCTTTGGGAACTCCAACATAAGAAGGATGTGGACCTGCTTAAACGAGGCCCTGAAGATGGTGGAGCACCTCTCCTATGGAGACAGGCTGAAAGAATTGAGCTTGTTCAGGTGTCCCTGCTCATGACAGGCAGTTGGAACCAGATGGTCTTTAAGGTCCTTTCAAGCCCAAACCATTTTAAGATTCTGTGAATGTCCTATTCACCATACAGTGATTCATTCATCACTGGTGTCGGCCAATGCAGGCAGGACAGAGAGCAAGCTCTGTGCAGTCAACAGGCGAGCCCCTGCCCTGCACAGGGTAGGTCTGAGTTGGGTTTGGAGGGGTGTAGCCGAAGGGTGGTGTTTGTGGTTGGCTGCATGTGGGGGTCCCCAGTGCCGGTGGCTGAGGGTCTCACAACGTACCTCTCTGCCTGGAGACGCCTTTCAGGTCACAGGTGCCAGAGGGCAGCTTGCACGTGTAGAGCCCCAGGCAGCCACTGCAGTCAGAGGGCTTCTGGCAGGGCTGGAACTGGATGCTGTGGCAGGAGTACTGCAGAGGGAGGGAGAGCTATAGCCCAGCTCCTGGCCCAGGACACCCCCCTCCAGTCACATCACTCTGTGCTCACACTGTTGAGAGCCCCAGCCCTAAACAGCCTGTGCCAGGCACAGGCTTGGGCTGCCTGAGAGCAGCATCGTATAGGCAGAAGGTTTCCTTTTGGGGTGTACATGACCCACAGCTGATTGGTCAATCATTTTGGGGCAACATTAACTGCTCAGCCGCAGGACAGCATCATGCTCCACATGGTCAGGCTGACACCAATGCGATGCCTGGGGGTGACATGAGCTCAAAAGAGCCTCAAAAGATTCAAATGAGCTCAAAAGAGCCTCAAAAGACTCAAATGATCTCAAAAGACTGGCAGGGTGAAGAAGCTATCAATTGGAAAGCAAAGCCAAATTGCAGAAGATAGAGGTTACAGGATAAGCACTTGCTGCTGGATGTTTGGTTTCCATTTAAAACAGTAAAATGATGCAGTAAAACACAGTAGTGGGACAAGATGTTCACCAGGCTGTAGAGCAGCAGTTTCATTCAAGCAGCAGGAGAAGTTGGGGCCCAAGGAGGCAATTTTGAGGCAGTTCATTACTGCTTTGGGCAGAAATCACACTAACCAGCTGACCCCCACAGCCACTGCCACTGCCCTCTTGCTGCAGTGCCATCTACCCTGGCAGAGCATCACCCAGCACAGCATAACCCAGCACATCTTGGTTAAGGGAAGTGCAGCCAGACCGACACTCACCTGCTGACCTGCTACCAGCTGTGGCCACCAGCTCCACTCTAAGCCTTGCCAGGTACTGGTACGGTTTTAGAGTTGTCACTGCCCATCTGCCTTGTCTCCACTGGAAGTGCTGAGGCCGTGTTCTGGCCAGCTCTTTTGCACTTGGCTTGTGAGGAGCAGCCCAAGAGCAGCCTTTCTACCTGGAATTTGCAGGGTTGTGGCATGCTGGGCACCTGCTCCTGCTGCCCTCAGGTCTGCCTGACTTTCATTCCCCATGGTGCTGCAGGGCCTGTGGGGCAGTAAGGCTCTGCGCAGGGTGCTGGGGCTCAGGGGTACACTGGGGACCTGGTTTGGAAGCTGCAGGGCTGGCTGAGCTGCTCAGGCAGATACCAGCATGAGGGCGCATGGTGGCAGTACATGGGTCACAGTGTGGGTGCAGCAAACCTCTGCCTGGAGCAGGGGTGCCACCCCAGCTCTGCTCTGCTAAAACCCCAGCCTTGTGCATGGCCAAACAATTGCAAGCATTTGGGTGGCACAGCCGTGGAGCCCAGGGCACAGGCTGTGCTTGGGGGATGCTCTCTTCTCCCTGTCTTTTGGGGCTGTCCCACCTGGTTTCAGGCTCTCTGTGCTGCTCAGACCTGCCAGAGCTGTTGGCTCCCTGTCATAACAAAGGCCACTGACATCCCACCCAGAGGTTCCTGCAGGAACGCGTGGAGCTGTGAAGCAGAAGGAAGGGCCTGTTTCTATGGCCACATGTGGTGCTCCTAACTCCATATGCACAGCCCCACTCCTGCCCTGCAGACAGGTCAGCCAAAGGGGCTCAGTGAGCTTCCCGATCCCAGGGTCAGGAGTGGGGGACTCTTGCCTGCCTTCACTGCTGGTGCCTTTACAACCCCCCAACAAACATTCATCCATGCTGGCCAAGGATGGGCTGTGCTTACCGTGTCCCCGTTGAACTTCCCATGGCCCTTCAGGTGATGGCTCAGCCTCCTGCTGCGGGAGGGCTGTGGTGGGTGCCTCCAGGGCTTGCTGGGATCCTGCTCACCACTGCCCAGTGGGGGCCCGGCCATGGCCTTGCTGGGGGGCCTGGCTCCCATCACCTCCCATGCACTAGCCACAGGGCGGCTCCTGTCCAAGCCCTGCCCAGGCAGGTCGACCCCTCCATCTCTAGATGACCAAGGGTCTTCTCCGGGGCCCCCTGCTCCTGGATGCTTCCTCAGGGTGCCAGCCCGGCTCCCCAGTGCCTCAGATGGAGCTGGGGCTGAGCAGAGCAGCACCAGGAGGAGCGCAGTGACCATCAGCACCTTGACATTCATTCTCAGGGCCTGTGTGTGCTTGGGGTCTTCCTGCCCAGGCAAGGGTGCCGGAGGCACGAGCAGAGGTGGACGCAGAGGTGGAAGGAAACCTCTCTTCGCTGCTGCTGGACCCAGCCAAAGCCGTTTTTATACACTGGGACACAGCTCGAGAGCACAGCCCTCTTCCTCCGCCCCTGCTGTGTCCCACCTCCTGCTTGCAAGCAAACCCCGGGCCCGTCCTCCTCCCGTGCATTCCCAAACACCTCAGCACCCTCCCACGCTGTCCGTGCTTGGTGATGGGCGTGTGGCATCTCCCACTTGCGAGCACAGGATCTTTCAGCTAAACTACACTCACGAGCCAGGTCTTAGAAAACGGGGATTGCTGCTGGTTAAATGTTTGTGCTTGGCAGGGAGAGAGGGGATGTGCAAGAGCAAAATGGGTCCCTTCAATCTCTGACAAGCGACTCTGACAAGGCAGATGTTACGTTTTCACTTTGGTTGCCTAAGGAGGTAGTGCTGATGTGATGCAGCTTGGTCAGTTCTCCAGCCCGTCCCTCGTGCCTTCTCAGCTCTTCACCCAGTTTTGGCCAAATCTGATCGTAGGCTTAGAGGTAAGGAGTTGCTATGAGCCTGGTGGAAGTGGTCTAGGTAGAGACACCCAGAGAACACCTCCATCCATTGCAGTGGGAGCTCACTGCATATTGAACAGCAGAGCCCACCCAGAAGAACAGTGTTAGAGCTGCCCTCACCACGCTTTGGTTGGCTTTTGTGACATGTCAGATCTCAGTGATCTGCTCAGTCAAGGGTCCTCACCAGTGGGTGGCCTCTGTATGCAATGGACAGTGAGTCTGTACTCCAGGCTTACTATGGATCAGGTTCAATAAACAGCCACAGCACTGAGACCCAGCTCCACTGGAAGTTAGTTTTAATGAGTTTCCGCGTTCACCGAACTGTTGGCACCTGCATTTGTCTCCTGTGTATGTTACATGCTGGAAGGGGGCAAGTGACTTTTCCTCACTGTTTCCACAGGAGATGCTCTTGTTCCCCAGTACTTCTCAGTATTTGGCATCTCTCTTGGATGGCCCACCCCACCATGCCACAACCTCCCTGTCAACATTCCCTTGGCCAAAAGGCTGTAGTCACAGTCCTGAGCACTGGGACTACGCTTTTCCCTTCAGCCCTGCTCACTAACAGGGAGGATCACTCCCAAAGTCTTTTTCCACAGAGTCCCATCTCCTTATCCACCAAAGGACAACATTTCCTGGGGGAGAGATGCTTTTTGATCAAAGTTGTTCTGTGTGCCAGCTGGGGAAAGGCTGACAGCATCAGCTTAAACAGAATTTGGGTAGGATACAGTTACAGTTTCTAGGTAATGGACAGGTCTGAATTGAAGTGCTGTGCAGGACAGGTAGCAGTCATCCCACTGTACCCTCCACCACCTCCGTCTGCTCCAAGGCCAGATCTCCAGTGTGAAAATTGTCTGCCGTCCTCCCTGCTGTGCTGCTCCCTCCTGGTGGGCGGAAGCACTCTGGAGGGTGCAGTATGTTGCCAACCCACCGCCCTGGGTGTGAGCCAAAGGAAGGCAGGAGACCAGATTGCTGATTCTACACATCTGCTGCTAGTATTATCTGTATGAGTAGCAAAGATGTATTAGCAGAAGAGGTAATGGCTTCAAGCTGCACTAGGGGAGGTTTATGTTGGATATTAGGAACAATTTGTTCACTGAGAGCATGGTCAGGTACTGGAACAGGCTGCCCAGGGCA
Organism: Psilopsiagon aymara; assembly: GCA_024733675.1. NCBI lineage: Eukaryota > Metazoa > Chordata > Aves > Psittaciformes > Psittacidae > Psilopsiagon > Psilopsiagon aymara. Next base: position 4,955 of record JANRGW010042088.1, read on the forward strand.
CTGGTGGCGTCACTGTCCTGGAATTATTCAAAACACATGTAGACAAGGCCCTTGGTGATATTGTTTAGTGGTGACTTGGCAGTCCTGAGGTAATTGGTGAACTTGATCTTAAAGGTCTTTTCCAACCTGTTTGATTCTGTGATTCTATGATTCTATCCTGGCTGTTATGATGCTGGACTTAGACACCTCAGCTGGTATAAGGCTGTAAGGGAGAGGGAGGCTGTTTCACAGACACTGCACCCGAAGTCATTGCTGGAGCCTCCCTGTCCTGCTCTGCCCCAGACATTGTGGTGTTTGTAATCACACAGTGAGTGATCCCCTGTGGACCAGGGATGAGTTCACGTGGTCACTGGCCTTCTTACTTCTGAGGTGGTAATGGCTCAGCAGCCTTGAGCCAGCAAGCATCCCTGTGAGACCCACAGAGGTCTCCTTCCGCTTATCCATTGCCATCCCCTGTCACTCCCCTGTCAGTCACCAATGGTCCGGTAACACCAAAAAAACACAGGCACAGCTGGGGTCTTCCCACCCTCAAGTTTAGCTGCTCAGGGTCTGGAAGATAACTTGCAGAAGTGTCTCTGGGAGGTAAGTTACACAACAGAGGAGTACTCAACAGGAGGAAATCAGAGAAGCTGATTTCCATTGCCAAGCTGGCTACATTAGCTGATTTTTGAAAGGCTGTGGACCAGACTTAGTTTACACGAAATTGATCTAAGTGTGGATGTCTTTGCTAATAAAGAGGCTGGAGGGGTTAAAGGCAGAGGAATAACTGTGCAGCTCCAGCCTGGACATGGTCAAGGAAGCTTTGTCTTTGCTATGGACTCATTGTGAACTTGGCAGTCATTTGAGCTACACAGCTTGCGTGTTCACCTGCAGGCAAGGGCTGTGCTCCTCTCTGGAAACAATATCCTTAGCCTGAGCTTCTGTGATGGTACCAGGAGACTTCTTGTTTTGGACAGAAGGGAAGGCGTAACTGAATGCTTTGGTTCCAGCACACAGTGGTCTAGCATCACATTCCTCTGGAGTCTCTGAAGTCACCAGTGGTTTGCCAAGTGGTCAGGAATGGAGGTGTGGTGAGAGGGGCTTGCCCTCTTTTACTTTAAACTTCACTCTTGGGGCTGACAAGGCAGGAAGGCCCAAGTTCAGAGGAAGACACGTGGAACAAGGGCAGTCATACTTCAAAGGCCACCAGTCCCTGGTTGCGCCTCTTTGATTAATCTTGCCTGCTTCCTCCAGAGGCATTGGAATTCAGAGCAAGAAAGTGCGGGATTTGCTGCCCATCTTGGGAAGACTGATGAGCTTGTCCCACAGTGTTGTGTGCTTGCAAGCTGCACCTACTTACAGGCTGTGGTCCATGGGACTTCTGGGATAGACACCAAGAGCAGGAAGAAAGGATGCTGCTGCTTGGCTCATCTGAAGAGACATAGTCCTGAAGATCTGGGATGCTGTGAGAGATGAGCTGCTGTGATAATGGAGAACAGTGACGCAGGTGGAGGAAGGGAAAATTACCTCCGTAGGAAGTAGCACTGGAGGTTCAGGGAAGTATGAGATCTGAAGGACCAGTCACCAGCTTTTGTTTACAAAGAAGTTCCTTGGGTTAGGGCCTCCTTCCTTGAGGGTTTACTCAAGGCCAAAACAGATGGGTGTTCCCATTAGATGGGGGTTGAGACACAGTATTGACAGCAGTAGAAGAACCAAGCTGTGGTTGCTGCAACCCGCCAAATAAAAACAAAAAAGAGAGGAAAAAAAAAGAAAAAAGAGGAAAGAACAACAAAGAGCAGACAAACAGTGCAATACAGGTTGTCACCAAACGCATTCTGCTGACACTTCACCTCCCATAGCAGTGTATACTGAAAGTCCAAGTCCTCTGGTCAGCAGCCAGCTTTTGAGCTCAAAGCTCAAAACATGTCCCAGTTCCTGGAAATAGCAATGTTGGGAGTGAAAGGAGTTGATAGGTCATAGAGCATTGGTGCTCTAGTCCATCTTCCATACCTTCGCCTCTGGCCAGCTCCTGCTCTTTACTTGCTCCTGGCTGACGCTGGAAGTGCTGATTTCTGGGGAAATGGGCTCATAGGAACGGAGGGACAAGCTTGCAGCAAGTAGACCCATCCGGACACAAGTATCCGTGTCATGTTTAGCAAGGATCCCTGCGAGAATCCCTGCCATTAAGCTGTGGAGAGAAAGAAAGGTGGTTTTGAACACAGTGAGAATAGCTTTGATCTTGGGAACATAGGCATGCGTTTGTAAGAGCATTCATGCGGACTCAAACCAACACTTAAGAATATGTACCACAGCAGAATATGTCATATAGGAGGGGTGAGTTTATAATGTAAAGGTTTTTCTTTTTTATAGTTATTTTTCAATTTGGAGTAACAAATAGTGCTATTTATTCCCATTTTATTTGCCTCTCATCTGAGAAGTTGAGGTACTTTCCCATTCCACCACATTTTCTATTTTCCCTTAGTTTTCCAGATGAGGCAGGAGAAAAGAGTCAAAGAAAGGAAAAATCTAATCTTCTTTTGCTCTCTAATTACTTGGTCACTTCTCTGCTCCTTGTTGATGCCATATTACATTCCCTCCGGTCCCCAACAGGGTGGATTGGAAGGGCAGTAAAGTTTCCATATGATTGTGAGATGGACAAGAGACACAGCTGGAAAAAGAAATCCAAACTTGAAATGTGGTTGTAGATTCACACGTTTGTAAACTTTCACTGTGGTTTTCTATTCCCATTAAAAATGATGTGAGTGTTTGGAATAAAAGCAGTCACCCACAGGTCCTCACAAGGCACAGTGGAGGCCATTGAGAGGAGGGGATGACTTTGCCATCTGCCTGGCTGAAGGGAAAGGCTCTGTTGAGGCATGGATACATGCAGGGTAGTGTTTGTGATTGACTGGGAGCAACTATTCTTTATTCATAGCTAAATACAGTAATGATGCTTGGAAACTAGGAAAGGACAAAGGAGATGTGAAAGAGAAGGGAGAAGATAATGACATTTGAGAGCAAAAAGCAAGGACAGGAAAACATGACGGCATGGAGGAGCAAATCTATGGGGAAGGGAAAAATATCACTTTTTTGTGCTCTAATTACTTCAACATCTTTTTATCCATAACAAAGGCACAGAAGATTATGACTTCTGTAAGTCATTCAATCTCTCAACAGCCCCAGAAGCTGCGAGTAAATATTTGGGGGAGCATCCCCTAGCAATGTCATGTGCAGGCAGATGGTGTTATGTTGCCACGGCAGCCAGGAGCAAGGAGCAAACAGCTGCTGGTGCCTGTACACACACATGGATCTTTGGGCAGCACCTCTGGAGCTGTTAGAGAGCTGCAGGGTAGAGGCGAGGCATGGGGTGTCCTGGATCACTGCTTCTGGGTGTGCAGCGTCCCCCGACTTCAGAAGTGCGTGGGTTCATGGGGGCTGAGCTGTTACAGCCCTGGGTTATGCCCTGCTGGTAAGCCCTTTGAAGTGATAGCAGGCTGCGCTTGGGCAACTTCACCACTTATATATGTCAATGTAGTGTCCTGGCATTTCCAGCCAGGATTACCAGGAAGGAAAACACTGGACAAATGAGAGGACTCTAAACATTTCTACATAGGCCTGGGGAATCTGGGGAATGGGATTTGCAGACCAATATTACTTCAGGAACAGGAGCAGTAATGGGCCCCTAGCTTCCAGATAGCTTTGGAAGGAAAACCAAATTTAAGGACATTCAAGATATGATTCTGGGCAGTCTGTTCTAGTTGAAGATATCCCTGCTTATTGCAGGGAGGTTGGTCAAATGACTTTTGAAGGCTCTTTCCAACCCAAACTAGTCTATGATTCTACGATATTCTAGTGTAACTCAGTGGAGATGTTTGGCAGTGATGCACCTTATCTCCTCTTTGGCCTTGCCTTAAGTTAAGCCTTTAAAAGGAAAGGAAACCCTAAAGAAGATGTTTAGTTTACATTAGCCTCCAGAAGAGATTGACTGTGGTCAGTGTAGTTGTGGACCAAGCAGATGATGTAAAGAGGAGGCTGTGTCCCCAGAGGGGCTGGCAGAGGTTGGGCACATCTCCTAGAAGTAGTGAGGAAAGCTGAGCTGTCCTTAGGACAGGCTCAGGGACCCATGAGGCTCCCCCCAGCCCCCGTTCCTCTGCCATTACACTTACTGCTCCAAACAACACTTAGGTCTTCTTTGGAGATGACCAGCTTGCAATTGCAGTCAACTCAGAGGTGATCTGGGACACGAGGAGTGTGTCCTGGTGTTACCTAGCTTGGCAAGAAGTTACTAATTGAGCCTAACGCAAATATTGAGGATGCTGTAAATTTATAAGAAAAGAGACTTTTCATGCTGCCCACTCATCAAAGAAAAAAAGAACTGTTGCTATGCTGAGATAGTGGTAGGTAAGAGTAGAAAAATAAAAGGAAATATCTGTCACATACAGCCTTTTGGTCTAGCCCAAGGCAATGGAAGGATAGAATAAATTATTGTAGTGTACAAGGCAAGAAGAAAAACCTGACTACTACATATAGTTTGACAAGTTAACAAGGAGCATAATAAATTATTACTCTGACAGATTGAGAATTGATCAGTGTGGTTAAGAATAATACCTGTCATTTCCTACTCCTATGTACAGTGTTGTGTGAACAGCTAGGCGTATTACGCAGCAGACTCTTTTGAAGCATGAGCTATTGCCACAGGCAAAGGCAGAACCTGATTAAATGCTTTTACAGGGTGATTTTAGCTACTGAAGTGGCAGTATCACTTCCATTGGAGAAGTGTGGAAGAAAAGTAGTTAGTTAGAAAGACAGCTTTGATGTAAGGTGGTTTACTTTGCTTTCAGCAGCTCAGCCCAGGCTAACTCAGGACTACTAGATTGCCATGAAAATCTTGGATCTTAAAGAAAAAGAAAACTAAGAATGGCAAGACTGGCTTCCAACATGCTCAGGGAGACATTTTTAGCAAGCTTTGCAAGGAATCATGCTAACCAGCCCTGTTCTTGTGTCCTTAGTGTCTGCTCCTCAAGCAGCAGAATATCATTCACCTTTGCAGTAGAATTTCAAATAAATCCAATTATGGCCCTTCAACGTATAACTGGAGAAGACAAAGTAGTGAGCAATATACCTGTCACCGGCTCCTGAGACGTTGACTATCTCCTCCCTGCTGATGTGAACTGCTGGGTAGTGGGTGGCACAGAGGCTGGCAGCAGCAGCCTGTGCCAGGAGGAAAGGGAGAGAAGGGAAGTTAGTGGGAATTGCCCAAGTTGGTATGGCCTCATGTGGCTTATGCCATCCAGACCTGCTCAGATGCCAAAAAGAAAAAGAAAAAAGAAAAAGGCAATAATGTTTTTTCACACTTTGAAAGCTATCAGCAATTTAAATAGAGCTTCCTGAAAGTGAAGCCTTCGCTCATGAATATTCATGAAAGCACATTTAAAACTAGCTGACTAGAAACACTGCTGCTAGGAGCCAGTAGTATATGGACAGACAACTTGATTTGCTTTCACAGCCCCCTCCACATACTGTTCCACCCCCCAAACACATACATTTCCCAGGGCTGCTGCCATGCCACAAGAGATAGCAGTGATGCTTTATGCTCTGAGAAAGAACCAACTGAGAGCTCAGAGTTAGTTTCCTGTGCCCTTACCTGTTCAGGAGCTCCTGGACAAAGCGATATGCTCCCTCCCAGGCTCTTGCCACACAGGAGGATGCCAAAAGCGCCGAGTGTTACCACCACACAGTGCAGATGGGACAGCAAAGGGCAGGCCAAGGCCACTGCAGTCTGGACAACATCCTCCAACCTGGATGGCAGCTCTTGATAGAGTGGGGAGAAAAGACCGTGCTGTAACCATAAAGGTCCTCAACTGGCCTTTTGTGGGCTGGCAGCCTATTTCTGAGGACCACTGCTACTATTTATGTGCATTTCTGAAATGTGGTTAATTTTTTTTCTTTAAATCGTGGGCAATGTGGAATTCTCCAGCAGTAGACTTCCATACCTCTATCCCATGCTGAGGAAATCACCCCTTGTGGGTCTAAATATGTGTCTGTGGAGATCAAAAAACTGTCCTGAAGTATGACTTCATTGCCTTAATGCTGTTGGATTTACACCTGCATGTGGTGGGGCATTTCATTTCTGCAAAGGGTGGTTCTGAGAGATTGCTCCTGTTCAGCTGATGAAGTGAGGCAAATGGGATCTCTGGTTTTGGACAAGAAGCCACCCCAGGCCTACTGTGCTCTCTGATAGATAATCAGTCTGGCCTGGGCCCTGCAACCCATGCAGAGATTACTTTAAGGCAGAAGACACCAAGAGCGTTTAAGAATCTCCACTGTGTTATAACCCGATTTGCTTAAAATAGGGCCTGGAGCAGAAAATGTTCTTCTCCAGGATGTAGGTTATCCAGAAGTGTGTGATTGGCTCTTCTCAGTATTCAATACCTGCTGGCAGAGGGTTCCCGAGGGTCCGATTTATTGCTCTCAGCTCTTGCAGGTTGGGGGAAATGTATGTGAGCGCTTTCCAGCTGTCTGAGAGGAACGGCTTAGAGGCCTTGTTCTCATCTGTTGGCTCATAGCACACTTCAAAACAATATTGCAATGGGTTAGTTCATGAATTAATTAGTCGCTCCTCTCTATGTCAGAGCAGGATGCAGTGTATAAGGCTTAGCATGACCTGCACAATGTGGGGTATGTATGTAATCTGTTAGAAACTTAAATACTTTCTCACTTTTGGGATAAGGTCTCCCAAGGCTTCCTTTCCAGTGCTCAGCAATGAGGCAGTTGCTTCTGGCTCTGGAGTGATACAGTCAGACTTCAGTTTTGTTTCTCCTATTAGCTGGTTTTGGAGCCTCTGTCATGTTTTAAGAACACTGCCTCCTTCGGGATTTGCTTTTAAAAATGAAGGCATGACTCCAAAGGTTTAGGAAGCGTTGTGAAAGGTCCCCAGCATACAGAGGTGGTGATGGTGTGTATTTCATGGGAAGTGGGAGAGAAATCCCGTCAAAAGATGCTTTACCATTTTCAAGAAGCAAACTATATTGCTCCTCGAACTGGCAGAAGCACACACACTTGCATTTGCCTTGAGGTTAAAGGCAAAGAGAGCAGCTTTCCCTGGGTTTCTGGCAGCGCCCACAGGCTATAGCACCTACATCACAGGAAATGTGATTTAGCTGCAGAATGAGGGAAAGGTCAAAGAATGCAGAAATATTTCATCCATTTGAAAAAGAGTAGCAGAGTACAGAAAGGAATGCTGAATGACACCGCATGTCAGACAGTAACCGGGTATCTCCAGCAAGCAGCAGTGGAGAGCACTCAGTGTGCAGAGTGTCTTGGGGCATGGTTAGGAGCTACAAGGCCAGGCCTGGGCAAGTTCTCCTTACCTGCTATCTGATGCTCTCTAGCTAGTTGGCAGACATACTGAATAGTGGAAAGAGGCACATTTCCATCGATACACACTAGTGGGGCCTGGCACAGGTTCTCCTTGAACTGGGACACCTAGCAAAAATCCAGGACACAGAGCAGAGACAGCTTGAGTCATTGCAGGGACAAATGATTGTTAGTCAGACTCAGGATGTAGGATTTTCACTTGTATTGCAGCCCTTAGATGCAGGCATGAACCTAAAAGAGTGACTCCTTAAGGAAAATAAAGTCTTCAGTTTGCCTCATCTCCCTCCTTTCTTCTCCTTCCCCTGCTCCCTGCCATCAAGAGCTGGACTCAACTGGCCCAGCCCTTCTAGCAGTGAAAGGTAATTGCTGGTCCTCACTAGACCACTTCGGTATCCGTGGGTTAGTCAGAGACCTACAACGAAAGGGAAAGCTGGTGTTTAATACACTGCGCTATGCCTGGCTTGACTACACCTTTGCTTGCTGCCTGAATGCAACCAGTGCTATCGGCACTCATGCAGTATCCCTCGCATGCCTCTGATAATCCTGGTGGAGAGAAGGGCTGCCAGAATGCACTTTGAAGCAGAAGACTAGCTCAGAGTTTCCACTGGCCACAACTGTTTCTTAAAGCTCAGGAGACATAATCTGTCATGTAACAGTTTTCTGTGCCAAGGCTTGGGAGAGGCAGGGTGCAGATGGAAGTGGGAGCAATGACTGTATTTTTCTCTAGGAAGTCTCCATCTCATGAGGATGACACTGGTAAGCTAATTGCACTTAACTTCCATGTCACTGTCAGTCATGAAGCATAGGCTTTTGTTCTGTTAGTAAAAGAATGAGCAAGGAAGGAGGGTGCAGTGATGGGGCTTTGCTGAATCAGTGCTTAATCACTGCTTTCATTAGTCCTGACGTTTTGAAGGTTTAGATGTGCTGAGAGCAGTGCCTGTTGGTACAACTCAGCATGTAGAAACAACAGGGATAGCAGGGAGGGGGTGGGACAGAAAAAACTTGCCCTAACCAGTGTTCTGTCCACTTTGTTTTAGTTTTACCTGAAGGGAGAAATACCATCTCTGCAGGTGGGCTGGATTTATTGCTGGCTTTAAGGTCCCAAAAATTATAGGTTAGATGGGACTAGTTAATGAAGAGGATTCTGACCCGCATGTCATGGATGATAGAGGTGGTGATACTGTATAACTGGTGATACTGGTGATACAGGAGCTCCATCTGGCTCAGCAACAACAGAGGGCTCTGGTAGCTTGCCATGCTGCTATTTCAGTGGCCAAAGCCTGGGGTTAACATCAGGATTTCCCACATCCCCTCTGCACATGCACTCCCTCCTGGCACAGCTTCCGCATTTGCTCTTTGTCACAGGTCCACACTCCTTTTCCCAAGAAAAAGCTTAAAAATCTGATAGTATGCATACGTATTGCTCTGTTATCTGGTGGTGGATGTCCATGTCTCCCAAGCCGACACTGAGCTCCCCAGCACTGGTGACCACAGCACAGTAAGTGGCTGTGTTCTTCCCCTCCAGTTGAAGGATGTCAGTCATGTCCTAAAACAGGGAGGACAGTTACACAAGGAGCATGCTTCTCTCAGCTACCACACTTGGCTCATCCTTTCTCTGTGCCCACCTGATCAGTAGCCCAGCTTGCTGTTCTCCATTCAACCTCCCTTCTCCCTTGAAATAAGTAACATTTAAAAGGAATCCTGCTGTAGACAATGACTGCAGATGGCTATTTTTTAATATTTACAAGACAAAAAATGCCCCTACTTCAAGAAATTGTTTAGTAAATGAGAGTGACAGGTCTCTGCTGTGCAGTTCCATAGACTGTGTCTCTGTCATGGTCTGCAGCCCTGCCTGCTCCAGCCACCCATTCCCATAGCTTGTGTGACACTTCAATGGCCTGATAACATGCTGGCATGCCTTGGTGGCACACTCCAGCTAGCAGTTACGTCAGCCACCTCACAGACTGCACAGCCCAATGTTGAGAGCAGCCTTGGAGCCATTTTTACAGCAGTGTCACAGACATAGCTATGAGGTGTGGGGGTCTTGTGAATGATCTGCTTAGAGAAATCAGGACATTTCTTGGAATATACATGTTGACAGCGAAATGCATCCGCCCCAGAAGCTCACAGGGAATTCAGAGGTTTTAAGCAGAAGCATTGGTAGTAATATGCTTTGTTACAGACAGGGATGGCTTGGCTGCTGCCCAGCAAGTCCATCTTCCCTTGGCAGACTGCTCACTTTGATGGCACAAACTATGCTGGGTAGATGGGGGATTATAGACCTGGTGCTATGAAGCCTTTATAAACAAAGAGTTATGTTCTTACTACTTCATTTACCGAACTGCTCAGATAGCCAGAACTAAGGCTCCCTGTGCTCTATTTGGATATTAGGGCCCTGAGGGCATTAATGGGTCTTAATGGCCCTGATCAGTGTCACCTGAGGGCTCTACCTACATCCCTGACTTGTCTCCAGCCCTGCCTCTACATCATGGAGGTGCGGGAGGATCTGGGTTAAGGTATGTTCTGGCTTTCCTCGCTCCTCACTGGGCTGGGATGATCTGCCCTGCTGTCTCCTCCATGAGCTCTTGCTGCTGCTGAGTCTCTAACCTCAGTGGGCAAGCTGCTGCTTAAGTCAGGTATTCCTCTGGTGCACAGTGAGGGGTTTATGCAGCTATGTAGAGGACCCTACTCTCCTAAAGCTTTAAGGTGTTCCGCTGAGTTTCCAGTCCTTCTCTGTCATATGCTTTATTCAATCAAGGCTAATTTTGGCATTCCTTTGTCTATCTTCAGGGTCAGGGTTTAAATGTTTCTAGTTGTGCTTATGCCTTACTAGAGTTTTCCATGGTTCCTCCTGATTTACCTCACTTTCTCCTTCAAGCATCACTCCTTGAAGCTGAATTCAGACCCCATGGTTCAGACTCCAAATGGTATATACATTTAGCCTGTGTTTTGGGGGTTGGCTCCGTGCCTTCTAGCTTTCTGTAACTAAAGGAGCATTGAATTATTTCTACTCTTAGCATGGTGGGAAATGGCTTTTATGTTTGCCAGGGTTGAAAAGACTTTTCCCTCTACGTAACTTCATCACCTCCATGCTCCTGATGTACTGCTGCTGGGCAACATACCATATGGTGACAGTAGCGCAGGATGGATTCTGAATGTTCATCCTTCCCCATGGCTGATAAAAAGAGAGGAGTCTGTCCAAGGCGGCTTAAGCAGTCTAAAAGGCAAGTGGAAACAAGAGACATTAGTAAATCCATCAGAGTATTATGGGCACAGTGACAGCCTGTGCAGTTTAAGAAAGCCCTCTCCTGGAAAACTTTATGCCTACCAATCCCTATCTAAAGGACATTCAAGATGAAACTCAGACACAGCTGCTGCAAATGGTTGGATGGGGTTGAGTGGGGTGATCTGCATCTGCCTGTTGCACTGGCACTCTAATCCTCTAGATTTTTTGGAACATCTAGGAGGAAAAGAGAAGAAGGGGTGCATGGATGATCATCTCTGAATAAGCTTATTCCTCTGAAATTCTTTCTCAAAACCTACTTCTATTGCAACTACAATCTGGCATTAACTCAACGGTGAGGGCCAGACTGTTCCCTGGAGTTCATTGATGCTTACTTAACTGTAATTTGGGGTCACTGTGCTACATGCTAGTTAACTTCATATTTGTGGACCTTTCTCTTTCTGATCCTAACTCCCTTCCCTCTTACTTCTTGGAATGGCCCCTGCCATTTCCAGGCAGTCTGCCCGCTGGTATATTGCCTAACATGTCCCAGATCTTAACAGCATTCAAGAGCTCCTGCTGCTGAAGGAATACCAAAGGACAAATCACAGCTGGCAAGCACCCACAAGCAAACCCAAGCATGAGGCACCTGCCAAGTTTCTTCCAACGCCGCCAAAGGTTCGTCTCACTCTTCCAGCATTTGTTTGCCCACCGCCCTGGAAGAACATATTGTTAATTGGCAAAACTGGAGGGCTGCTTGCCATGAATGCTCTGTCTCCTTCAACATGTGAAGTCAAGTTGACATTGCTGAAACATAGGTCAGCAATTACAGGGAGAAGGCGGCATCTAGATATCAGATTGAGGGCAGTATAAACATATATAGTTATCTAGACTTCAACCTTGATGACAAAAGCCCGCTTCCTAGGAGAGGGAAGATCAAGCAGCTCTCCCCATGCATTGCTATTTCAGTCTTACTTCCTAAGACATCTTAAAGAGAACAAAGCTAATAAATGTTTCAGTTGATATGAGCAGCCCTTTGAATTTACCAGCTCACCACAGTGCTGGGACACCAGAGCTGCTGACCCGGACCTGGATGGCTCTGCCACTGCCTTCAGGCCATTTAGCTGCCCCCTTAAGCAATTTGGGGGTTGATTTCTTATTTATTTACTTTACCCTTTGGAAAATAATGGAGGGTGGATTTAGATTAGATATAAGGAAGAAATTCTTCACTATGAGGGTGGTGAGGCCCTGGCACAGGTTGCCAAGAGAAGCTATGCCTGCCCCATTCCTGGCTATGTTCAAGGCCAGGTAGGATGGGGCTTGGAGCAACCTGGTTAGTGGAAGGTGCCCCTGCCCACAGCAGGGTGTTGGAACTGGATGAGCTTTAAGGTCATTTCCAACCCAAACCATACTATGAAAATCAGATTTGTTACCTTCACCTGTACTGCCTCTGTACTTTACTCATGGAAGGACCTGTTTCAGTGTCTGTATACTTTTTAACTCACCCTCCCCTCCCGCATATCTCCCGTATGAAAAGTGCTCTTCTCCACCTCTGTGGTTATCAACTTCTCTTTTCACTTGCCTCTGCCTTCCACTCCCCTACCCGTCTGTCAGACTGTCACATCCAAGTTGTCAGAATCCCTCTCCCATCTCCCCCTTCTTCTAATTGTTCTGCCATTAGAACTACATCAGTAAGTGCTCAGATCAATTTGGGCTTTATTTGGACTATCAAATGGCTTAAAAGCTTTTGTTTCATAAAATCCTGAAACATACTTTCCATTTCTGAAGACAGCTTGCCACTGGTGGTCATAATGATCTTCATAGTTCTGCATAACTCAGAGCTCTCAAGTGTATGTTGAGCATCTGGGCAGCAAGCACTGAAGCGTGTGCATGCCCATACACAGCAGCTCCTGGCCCAGACTCTCACTGCCCCTTGTTATCCCAGGTGCACCAGAATACCCCTGCACATACACATTGTTATTGCTTGTAAACACCACTTGCTTGCAAACACAAAACAAGTACATGTATTGCCATCTCACAGTAAGTAGTATTCTGCCTCCAAGCTGTCACTATTCTTGGGCCTTCTCAAAACTCAGACTGAAGCTCCCCAGGGACCCTTCTTCCCCAGTGTGAAGCTGTACATTTGTCCTTTGCACAGAATGCTTTTTTCTGCATCCAGTCCTATGACTGTAAGAGGCTTCTCTCCAATCTAAATATGCTCTTTCATCACTCTCTTCTGACTTCAAGGCTGCTTCTGCTTGCCTTGACTCTCCCCAGTTCTGTACCCTGCAAGACTTGGTGCTAATTCTTGATGCCTTTACTTCTCTTTCTGGCAGTCCTCCAAGCTCTGACCTGCTCAGACCACCTGAGCAGAACTGGCTGTATATAAGCAACCTATGGCCTCTGTCCATCTTTCCACTACTTGTCACTCCATGTTAAGCCAAATGCCCTTCTGTTACATTTGCTCATGCTCCCTGGAATTGCCACTGGTACTGCCAGGAATGAGGCTATTTCCATCTGCAACTGTCTTCTGTCGAGTGTCGTAGATTTTGAAAGCATCGAGCTTGGCTATTTTAACTCTAGAGCAGCCAAGAGCAAAATAAAAGAAACCAACTCCAAAGCAAAAAGCAAGGATGCTTGTTTAGGCAAGCCAGACAACATGGCTTTGATCACTGGCCCCTATTTCAATATTAAAAGAGGGTACTAACCACCATCATTAATGAGCACAAACTATTTTATGTGGTTCCACTATCTGTTCTTCAAAATTGATTCCTGCAGGAATGTTGTAAACACTCATGAGCTCCTTTTGTTGTCTGTCTGATGGTCTTCTTAGTTAGTCCCCTGCACAGCTCAAAGGCAGAGTTTCAGGTTTTTACACCAAGCCTTGCCCTAACAGCAGTGGGTGACCTCTGCTGCTGTACAGCCCCACAGGGCCTGAAAAACATGAAGATGCTAAATCTCCCTTTAAAGTAACAGATGGGTGCAATGAGAGAGAAATTAGCAGCCAGCTTTTGAAGAAGAAATGACTGGCTCTAATTGCACCTCACCAGCTCAGCCAGTAACTTCAAGTCTGAGCAGTGCTCAGGTATCTCTTCTATGTAGTCTTTAGGTGGGGCTGGCTGAGGTGAAAGACGAACATGGCCCTGCTGCAGTGATCTGAAGTAAGACTGGGCTGATACTTTCTAGCAGTGTTTCAGATTTTAGTCTCTGGGATCTTCTCCCGTGTCCTAAGAGGTTTGAATTCCTAATGCAAAAATGAGACTCTGCTCAACTTCTGGGTATCCCAAGGGAGTTATAACCACTATGCTGCCTCTAGCACCTCTTCTCAGCAAAACTAAATGTCAGTCTCTGCAGGTCACATAGTTACTTATAAAGCACTTTCCATGTGGATATCCTTGAAAGCCATGTGGGAATTACAACCAGGACACACTACAGCAGCTTTCCTGCAGACAGCACGAGGTGTGAGTGGTACTCCAGTGATCTGCAACAAATCCAGAACACGTAAGGGTGGGAGCTGCTGGGTCATAAGGCCTTTGGAAAATATCTGTCTTTTAAAGGCAAAACAAAGCAATGCCATTGAGAGTGCCTTTTCTTCTGTGCCTAACCACAGCAGCTGTCAGCAGCAATGTTCCCAAACCCTCCTGTAGTCTGGCATTTGGGTAGTTGCCACAATGGCCCAACTTTTAGGCTTGCTGTTACACAGAAGAGCAGCTAATGCCTAATTTTCTCATGCACCATTAATATCTCCTTTTTCCTTTCTCTCCATCAGCTGCTCCTAGCAGTGTCTATAACTGCCCTCGGCTCCTCACTGTGACATGGGTGGTCCAGAGATCTGCACTCAGGTTTGACACACCAGGGGGTGGCTGCCCTCCTTAGGAGACAGCTTATCTCCTTGTCCTGACAGCTGAGTGTGCGATATCAGTTAGATCATCGCTGAACCAGTTGAACTTTTGGTTTTGCAAACCTTCAGAGCTGATACCACAGCAGTTGTCACCCTTGACCATTATATTACTGTTTGGCCTCTGCTCCTGTATCACTGAATAGCCAACTTCTGTAAGGACAGCTTCTCCAGCACATCTTTCCCTATCTGACTGAGGGGTCCTCGCAGGCTGCTCCATCTGACAGCAGGAGTTTCCTGTCCTTGTACAGGAAGGACAGCATGGAGTAATTTGAGACACGAAACAACTGTTGAGCAAGCTTCACCACCTCCATCTATAGTACTTCATATAGCTCAACAAAAATTGTATGGGCCATGCACTAGCTGTCATTTGCACGGGGAAGTCCCAGGCCTGTTCCACTTTAGATTCTTGGTTGTTTTGTGGTCAAACCCAGTTCAGGGGGAGAGGTAACATTTAAAATGTTCTTATACTTTTTAAGGTTTTTTCTCTTTGTGTGACTTAAACCCTTTATGACTAAGGAAGTTGGTTCTCTGGTTTGTTGTAACTGTGTCAGTGCTACTTTTCTGAGAGGTTTCTTACCACTGTGAGTATTCTGCATGGAGATTCTTGCTTCCTATTCATGCTGCCTTTCCACAGCAAAGACAGTCCCAGGCAGCCAGAACTGGCTCTTAGCTGGAGATTTCCCCTCTATTGTATGACAGCTCTTGAATTAGAGCTGTCAGAGCACAGTGAAGGTCTTCACCTGCTGCTTCTAGCTCTTTGCATATGTGCTTCAAGAATGTCCTCAGCAGCTCTTCTGCTGAAAGAGCTCTTTGGGCTTATGGCATCAGGGAATAGTCCCAGAGCACCTTAACAAAGTCTGTAGAGGTCAAAGTCATATGTGGAGATTATCAGGGTGACCCATTGCTCTGTCCTTGTCTTGAATTGTAGAGATAATGACTTTCATCACAGGAACAGAATAGGTCGGTATGTATCACTTCATTGCTCACCTAGACAACACATCAAATATGCAGCAATACACCTCCCAAGTTTGTGTATGTGTATGGATAAAGACATGTGGGTAGGATAAAGATATCGAGGGTGGATGCCACCTTCCACCCCACCCTAACTTTGGCTTGGCGCTCCTGTAAAAGTAGCTGGAAATGGCAGTGGTGCTAAGGAAACTGCTATAGATACAGTACCAGGATGACAGGGTTTTGTGCCTTGGCTATAAAGTCGACGTTGATGCCTCCAATCACCACCTTCAGGAGAGAAAAAAAGAGGTAAAAAGTGATTGGAAGGACTTGAAAAAAAGTTTCCAAGTCTTCTTTGCTTTTCCTAGTCGCTTTTCCCACCTTCTTGGGAGCTGGCTAATTTTCAGTGTGCTTATTTTGGATGGCTAGACACAGGTCTGTACAAATTAGGAAGAGTGGAAATCTCTTCTATATGCTTCTTTCTGAATTATTCCTGCTCATAGCAAGCCCCAGCATGGCAGGTGGGATGTTACTGTGCACACATATGGCTGCTGGCAGTTTCTCTGTGTGGTAATAGAGTAATGTAAGGCGTTGCATGGGTCTGGTCGTGTCAGTGCCCTTGAAGCTATTTCTAGTGGGAAGACCTCATAGCAGCCTTCCAATATCTGAAGGGGGCCTATAGGAATGCTGGGGAGGGACTCTTCATTAGGGACTGTA
>JANRGW010042089.1:5825-20063 GCA_024733675.1 Psilopsiagon aymara
ATGAGACACACAGTGAGGAAAGGGTCAAAGGGGTCCCCGGGGGATGGACCACCCCGCTCCAGGACAGCTGCTCAAATCCAGCAGGGAGGGAATGGCAGCATCCGGCTCCCATGGGATGAGGCACCCAGCAAGATGCTGGGGACCAACCTGATCCTGCACCCCCATCACCAAGTGCAAGGTCCCTGGAGCGCTGTTGAGCTCAGCTCTACACATCCAACGTCTCCATCTCTCAGCACATCCTTCACAAAGGGCTTTGCTTCAAAATTGCTGTTTGCATACAAAAATCCCCAAGAATGGATTTTTTTAGAGAAAACAAGAAAGAGACCCCAAATCCTCACAGATCACAGCTCCTCTGGCTCTCTGCGTTTCTCTTCCTCCTTCCTTCCCCCAGCAGAGCTGGGCAACGCAACGTGACCCCCATCACAAGCTCCCACTTGTTCCTGCCACCCCAAGCCAGCATCACACACAGAAGCCAAGCTCCCTGGGCTTGTGCCCGTGCTGCCATGCACAGCCTCTTCCTGCTCCCGATGGACAACCCGCTCCCAGCGTCCTCTCTCCCTCCCTGCAGCCCTTAGGGATGGGGAGCAGCATTTCCCTGACTCCCATCAGTCCACAGCAGTCAGATCGGTGCCTGCTCAGTGCTTCGCCAGCTCCTCCTTCCGCTACCTCTTTCTCCCTGCCATGCATCCCTGCTCCTCAATGGACACTGCTCCAGGTCCGCCTGCAGATGAGGCAGGGCTGATGAGCCAGAGCAGAATAACTACCGCCAAGAGAACAGGAGAGGAAAGCTTCATACAAAAGTAAGCTTTTTGTTTCTTTTCTCTCCCCAGACAGGGCGCTTCCACCTTTCCCTTCTCCAGGCATCTCTCCTCCCCGTCCTTCCCTCTGACCTGCCCCTGGTTACCGATGTTGAGCCGCTCTGAGCCTCCTTAACCCCTGCCCCTCGTTACACCGCTCCTCGTCCCACAGCGCAGCCAGAGAAAAGGCAAGTTCCACCCAGAGCACGGCCAGCGTCCCTCCAGGCACGTCCCCCCTTCACTTCTGCTCCGCCTCATCAGCCACTGCGGTCACCTCGATGGTGGCGGCGGCGTGTTCATCCCCGGTGGCCTCGGTGCCACCGGATGGGACAGTCACGACCGTGCTCCCGCTGGGAGCCATTTGAGTCACGTTCTGGATGGTCGTGCCGAGTCCTGGCAGCGTGAGCAGCTGGAAGGGGCTCACCACCTTCACAACTGTGCTGCCATCCTGCACGGCGGCCGTGCTCAGCACCGTCAGGTTGGAAGCGTCCGGGTGGATCTCCACCGTTCCCGGGAAGGTGGAGCCGGCGGAGGCCAGCACTGTGTACCCCCCCAGCAGCGGGGAGGCCGGTGAGCTGGTGGCAGGAGGCTGGGATGAGCTCTTCCCCAGCACCGGGGGCTGCAGGGTTGAGACCACTTTGCCAAGAGGGAGGCTGGCGAGCTGGGAGACGGGCACGCCGGGGGTGACAGCGAGCTGTGCCGGCTGTGACAGCACCTGGGAGGTGATGGCAGCGGGTCCGGAGGTGGCCCTGGTCAGCCTGGGGCGTTTTAAAGGTGTGGGGACAGAGACGGGAGTGAGGGTCATGAGGACGTTGTTGAGATGCTGCGCTTTGTGCTTCAGCTCCTTCGCTCGCTTGCGGTGCTCATCACACTGCTGCTCCAGAGCTGCAGAGGGAAGAGGGATCAGCACCAGGGATACAGATCAATGCCAGGCCCACCATGGCTGGTTCACCATGCACCAGCTTTAACGTGACCCCTGCTTCCTTGCACTGACCTGCTAAATCCCGTGTGTACTGCTCCCTCGAGCGATCCATCTGACACTTGTGGCTGGCCAGGACCTTCTTGACCAGATCCAGCATCCCGAAGTTCTGGACTACATTGTTGAGTAAAACAGCATCTTCAAAACAAGACAGAGACCTTTGAGTGAAGCAAAATTCCCTGTGCAAATTAGTTATGGCTTGGTAAAAAGCCACATGACAGTGAAGACATTCAGCTGAGACAGCCAAAATCTGATGGAGGGTAACCCAAGACGCTGGGGAAGAGGAGAGGACAGAAGCCATGAGAAAGTGCAAGAGGTCCCTAGAGTATAAACAGTCCTCTCCTGCGTAGCAGGAGTGATAAGGAATCTGCTGGCACAGTAGCTGGTTGCTGCATTGTTATTCTAAAGGCTTAAATTCCACCTCAGCTCCCAGGCCAAGCGCTTGTCCAGACCCTGAGCCAGCAGACGGATCCCCAGGCACAGGGAATGGGAGAACTGAGGCCACCTGAAGCATCCCCGAGCGCAGCCAAGAGCCCGCCTGGGGAGCAGCCAGAAGTGGGACTTCTGATGAAAACTATGTCCCTGCAGTGCCACCAGATATCCCAGAGAAAAAGCCACAGGCCCCTACCCTGAAATGACCCTGGGCCATGCCCAGGCCCTTACCACCGAGCTGCAGTGGTGGATCCTGTGCTCGCTGCTGCAATCCCTTCATGGTCTCCATCAGCTCCTGGTGGAACTCCTGGATCACTTCTTCCAGCAGACCCGTGTCCTTCAGGCCTCGCCAGAAAGCAAAGGTGTCATCTGGAGAAAGAGAAAGCAAGAGAGAACCTCAAAATCCTCGTAGGGGTTTTAACAGTGATCTGCTCCGGGCTCCCCTTCTAAGGGTGAAGACCTGCTTGGCTGCAGGCCCAGGGTGCTGCGGCAAAGCCCAAGGAGGGGCAGCTGAAAAAGGACCTGCTTTCCCCATCCTCTGGCACACACAGAGAGGACACTGATGCTGCAAGAAGTACACAGAGAGCATCAACGCAGCAAGAAGGACTTTATGACTCCTCTGATTTGATTTTCTTTTTCCCCCAGAGCCACACCAAGCATTTGGCCTTCGCTCTGACACCTTAGTGCTGAGGAACAGCTTCATCCAAGACAGTGCCGCAGTCACACCTCACACAGGCAGGATATAACACAGCAGTATGTGCCCATAAGCAGCAACTGGATAATCCCAGTGGATCCTCCAGCAGAGCTGCTCCAGCAAGAGGAATCCTGCGCCCCATCCCTGCTATTTCCCTCCTTCCCCACATCTCTGCAGTGCAGAGCCCAGCAGGTCCCAAGCAGTACCTCCAATGCTGGTGCTCCAGTCGCTGGCATCCTCACATGTTTCTATGGTAATCGTAGCTGGAGATCCGTTCACTGCAATCAATAGCAAAAGAAGAGAAGAAAAAACCCCAACTCCTGATTTTCCTGTGTGTGTCATGGGCTGTTTCCAAGGGAAGCATTCCCTGCCTCACCCCTGCGACTTCTCCTTTTCATTTCTATTTGACCAGTGCTCTCGGAGCTGAATGAGATGTGCACCGTTGCTGTGCCAGCACTACTTATCTTTTCCACACTGGAGTGCAGCACCCCAGGGGCTACTTCTGCAACCCTCGCTCAACAACACATGCCCACGAGCAGCGCTTCCCTCCCATTGCCTGCACACACACAAGAACTGCTGAGGGCAAAAGCCAAACAGATTTTAGACTCTTTGTTTCTTTTGGCTATCCTTTTTCGACTCGGTTTGTCGGACTGCGAAGTCTGGAGGCTTCTAAAGCCTGGAAAGGGAAAGTATCCTCCCCAAGGGATGCAGGGGGGGCTCCCTCCCCCCCTCTCCACCAAATCTCAGGGATTTTGTTACCATAGAGCCAAGGGAACTGGCGTCATTTGAGCCGTGGCAGAAGCGGGATGAATGGGAACGTGGCCAGAGACCCACAGTGCTGCACAGAGTTCAATGCTCAGCCACTGCCATTAAACCCAATTACTCTGCTCCTTTACCCTGCAGCCTTCAGGGCTCTGGATATTAGAGCACAGCCCAGCAGCCTGCGAAGCATCTCCCCTTTAGCAAGCAGATGTCCATGTCTAACAGGAGGCTTGGACAGGCAGCACCATGCCTCAGCTTCCCCACCACAACCCCAGGCCGTGCTCCCAAGGGGCTCACTCTGTCCTTGCTCTCCTCCCAGACACCATCGGGACCATGGGGCTCTCTGGGGGCTCAGGAGCAATAGGAGTTAAGAAACATAGAAGCACTTAGGAATCAGAAAGCTTTCCAAGAAAAAAGCTGCCTGTAATTATAGGTAAAATTCAATTTAAGTCTATGGCTGCGAAGCCACAACAGCATTTAAATCCAGCTTTATGAACTGCAGAGATGAGTGTAGATTGAAGTAAGACTCTATTGTATCCCCGAGTTCCCTCTTCAAACTCTCATCAGACAAAGCAGCCAGAGAGCCTTAAATGGAAACCTCTGAATTGCTCCAGAGTCAAGTTATTGCTGGGAGGAGGAGGGACTCCTGCTCTGGCACCCAGGAGAAGCCAAGCTGACCCCTGCCTCCCAGGCTGAGCCCTATGGACACAGTTCCAAGGAAAGAAGGGAACTTCACCGAGCAACCACTATTGTTTTCTTACAGATTAACTGCAGTCTTCTGCTTCAGTTACACAGTTAGGGGTAAGGCAGGACAGCTCTCCGCATCATGCAGTGTTACAGAGCAACTAGGTGAGATACTGCATCTCTGCTGAGATGCTCTAACAACTCTGCTATGGGGAATCCTACAACAGAGCAGGGAGAGGAAGCAGAGGATGAAACAACCCACAAAGCCAGGAAGAGGCAACAGTATGGGCAGTTGGTTGTGCAGGATTTTTGTGCTTTAGTGCTTCGATGCCCCCGTTTTGAGGGTGAGGAATGGCTGGACGTACCATCCGCAGAGGCGGGAGTGAGAGGGATGTACTCAGTCGATGTCTGGCTGGTAAAGGACACCCTGGCTCCAGTCAGGTCGATTTTGGTGCTCCGACACGTGTTGGAACAGACCTTCGTGTGCTGGTAGAAATCCAGCTCTCCTGAGTCCATGATCTTCCTGAAAGACAGGGAGCAAGCACAGGGCACATCAGCAGGAGCAGAGAGCTCTAAGATGCAGCTCCTGGCAGCCTTCACCCCCAAACTTCTCGAAGTTCCAGATGAAAAGCAAAAGCCAGGAGAGCAGGCAGAGGCAACTGTGGATTCCCTTGCTGGGACTGATGAGCTCCTGGTTTGTTGAGGAATGAAGAAAAGAAGGTCCCAGTCTGGTCCCGCCAGCACCTTCCCCCTGTGCACGCCTGCAGCTTCCAGCAGAAGGGTGGCAGAAAGTCTCCTCCTTCCCTTTTTGACTCTACACCTCAAAAATATAGATGAGGCATAACCCTATTTGTAAGCTCAAATAAGGCCTCTCAGCTTAAGCAAAGGAGGTTGCAACACTGGGGTGTGACATCTTCCCAGCAAAAATGTTGTCTCCAAAGCATCCCCAGGCTCTGCCAGCCAACAGCAGCCTGAGCTTCCCAAGATTTGCTCTCATGGGTTTGCCTCCACACATTCCTCATGAAGTTTTTCCCTTGAAAGACCTGCCTTGCCAAAGCATGCATAAGCCTATTATGCAAAATGTACGTGGAGCAAAAGCTGCTTAGAAGGAATATGGGAGATGCTTGCATTGAGGCAGAAGAATGCAGGCAAAGGCAATGTCACACTGTGAGATGAGTGCAAACCCACCAGCAACTCCCAGGGAAAGAGGTGATGCTTTTGTATGCTGCTGGCAGCAGAACCAGACTTTAATTAAACCACAGTCTCAGGCTGGTGCTCATGAAGACCATAGAAGAATTAAATCACTGCAGTTAAGACTAGAGAAGAGAAATGCTTGCACAAATAAGCTTCAAGTAATTCCTTGATGCCAAAAAAAAAGGAAGCAACATGAAGCAGACAAGCTACAATGGGAGTGTTAGTTGATGACCAACTGACTTCCTTTTGACGGGGGACACCACAGTCTAAACCACCAGAGGCCATTAGAATCTTCACTGGCTTTATGCCAGCTGGGAACCTGATGTGATTCAAGTCCTAGAAGGACTGGGGAAATGTTTCTTAGCCCAGACCATTCCCTAGGCACAAGAATAAAGCAAAGCCATTGGACGGACCCCACCTGGGGCCAGGGTGATATTAAGACAAACATTTAGGGGAGCATTTGCTCCCTCAGCAGTGAAACAACCATGCCAAAGACACTGGTCTACCCCAACGTCATCCCCCAGGAAGAAGAAGCCTCCACTGCTCCTCTGCGGATACAAACCGGAGCATGATCCCATTCATCCGGATCGCCCTCTTCCAATCCTTCAGGGTAGACTTGCCCGCCAAGTGGACAAACTCCTTGGGACTAATGAGATGATCGTCAAACTGCAAAGGGCA
The DNA here is from genome assembly GCA_024733675.1 of Psilopsiagon aymara. Lineage (NCBI taxonomy): Eukaryota > Metazoa > Chordata > Aves > Psittaciformes > Psittacidae > Psilopsiagon > Psilopsiagon aymara. The sequence continues at coordinate 12,046 of JANRGW010042089.1, forward strand.
GAAGTGCAACATCAGTGTGACAAGCCACAAACCAGCCAAAGCGCTGCCCTGCAAGCAGGAGTCCAGGGCTCATGATGCCCTGATGGCACTTCCTGGTGCCCAGCAATGGGGTGCAGCCACATCACAGCCTCCACGTGCTGATTAAGGAATAACCACCAAACCAGATGGGTGACGCACACTTCCCCACCTTAGAGAACATTATTAAAGCCAAATATTGCTTTCATGGATGGCTGGTTAACAGCTGCTCAAAGCCAAGGCTTTGGGAGGGTGTGGAGCAGAGAAATTTGCTGCGTGACCAAGCCCAGGCAGGAAAAACACCCCATAGCTTGTGCAAACTACCACGAACAGCAGCGACCTGCCCATGCTCCACTCGTGAGCAGGCTCACAATGAAACCCAGGCTGCCGCTGGTGATGTTGTGTGACCCCACACAAGCAAAGGAAGGAGGAGCCCAAGTGGTCTTTGGCCTCCTGCTACCATGCACAACCATCACTATCAGGGAAACCTCTGGCCTCTCTCACAGCTCACACCCACTTCCACCGAAAATCAGCTGCAGGGAGTTGGCACACACTGTATCAGCAGCCAGCTTTTCCCCTTCCTTTTATTGCCCTGCACACCCAGCTGGGCCCGAACCCATGTGCTGCCCTAAAGGCAACGTGCAGGATCACAGAACACCCCACTGGAAGGGATCTCAAGGATCAGCTGGTCCGAGCTTCTTGGCAAAGCATGACCTTAACTAGATGGCCCAGCAGCGTGTCCAGCTGCATCTTCAAAGGGTTCAACACTGGGACGAGTCAGGCAGCCCTCTAAGGAGCTGCTTTAAAGCCCATCTCAAAGGATTTCCCAAGTCCAGGCTTCCTCTTTTCAATGCTCACGCTGACCAGCACGGACCTTACTCATTAGTACATGAGAGACTGCTTCTCTCAACACGTACATGTGTTGAAGAAGACTGATTTTAGGCAGCAGCAGCATTATCTGCAGCAGGACTTGTCCTCTGCCTCAGGGATGGAAAAGACCATCTCTCTTATGAACGGCAAGGACCTTTGGAAAGCCTTTTTGCAACAGAGCCCAGAAGAGACGCTCCCTCAGCAGGGTATTGTTTTTAGCTCATGTAAAAAAGCCAGCAATGCCTCACTCATGGAATGCTCCTGAATTCATGTATGTTTTAACCATGAGATATCCAGGGCACAGCAGAAGCTGTTCACTTGGCCCTCCACCTATAAAGTTCCCAACTTTGAGACTGAGCAGACATTGGAAGTGCCCAAATTTCCCCATTTTCCCAATAGTGCAGTTAACTTGAAGCTGCACCTCACTGCTCAACTTGGCTGAAGAGACAATTATCAGGTACCACAGCACCCAAAACTTCCTCTTTTCCCACCACGGCATGGCTGTGATGTGAAGCAGCTTACCAAAGCTCATCAAAACCAGGCTAAGCCAGGTGAGCTGGCAACACAGGCAAGGGAAGGCACAAGTCCAGCACCGGGGGGGGTTCCTTCTCACCTGCACACACTTCACATTGATCCCTGGGCATACAAACTTTCTCCAGATGAGGTTGGCTTTGCTGTCCCCGCAGGTGATGGGGTAGACAATCTCTGCCTCCAAACTGTCCTCATCTTCAGCCATCTTCACTTCTCACAGGGAACAATGCGATGGGACAGAGCAAAACGAAACATGAGTCACAGCCCCCAATTCACCACCCAAAACATGCAATGACAAAGCAGTTTGAAAGCTCAGGATTAACAACCACACGTGTAGTCAGTGCGCTGGGGGGGGGGGGGCGATGGGGTCTGCGGCCACCGCTCACTTGCACTTGGCTACCAAAGCACCCAACCACCCACATTCCTCAGGCAAAACAGCCCAGGTGGATGGGGCTGCAGCTGAGAGTGTGAAATGTGAGAAATCAACAGCCAGGCCTGGAAGAAAAGATCAGTTCCTGACAAAAGGAATTGGCTCTTTGGGGAATTACCAAGTCACCTCCAGCCCAGCTGGCCACAACCTTTGTTCACTAAACTCACTTCCACTGGTAAGCAAAGCCAGTGAGTCTGCTGCAAGGCTCAGATCCCCACCATGAACTACATGTGCAGGAGCCAGCAGCAACAGCCAGGCTCAGGGACACATCCTGCACCAGGAGAGGGCAGCAGCAGCCCAGCCAGCAGCTGCCAGCTCCTGCCACCCAGCCCCTGCACCTCCTGGGCTCCCCTGGGTACCAGGGAGAGCATCCCCAGCAGCTGAACCCTGCCAGCAGCATCAGCACAGGGTTGTGCCACGTTGGGGTGGTGGAGGTGGCACAGCTCAACCAAGAGGCTACACCAGGGGCTGCACCTACCTAGGACTGCTTCCTTCAGATGCGTGGAGGCTGTAAAGGCAGCAGCAGCTGCGGCAGCTGCATTTTCAGTCTCCAATGTGTCTTCATTTATGTCACCCCTGGTAAGAGAGTCAGAGAAGCAGAGTTAAGCCACCCCCACATCAGTGCCCCATGGAGACACTGCTCCGAGCCACTTGCAGGACGTTTTCCCATGTGCTCGAAGTCAGCTCTGGTTTTGAGAGGCTCAGCTCCATTTTTCCATAGGGAGATGAAGAGCCCCGCAGCAGGATTGCTGCCAGCAGCCCGCCCGGCTCTGCCTTGCCTCCCTTTTAATGCCAGCCCCAGCGAGCTGCCTCCAGTGCAGCGGGAGCAGGAGCTGCCCTGGAGGGATGCTGTCAGCACAGCCCCTTGCTCAGAAGTCCCTGCCAGCCTCTGGCAGCTTTGCTTGAGCAGATCTCCCCAGGACAAACATGTGTGAAACATGCTGCTGCTGCCAGGGCAATGGACTGGCTGAATCCCCGGTACACGGGATGCTCCCAAAGCAGAGCCTCAAAGAGCTGCAAACACACTGCAAAGGAGTTTGATGAGCCATAAACCAGCAGATCCAAGAGCAGAGATAATGTGAGCTATAGACCCTCATGATCCAACCTCTGAGCCTCTTTCAACATGATATACCAGATATACTCAACGCATTAGTAACTAGTAAGTGGCTATTAGAGCTGGGCTTGTTCAGCCTGGAGAAGAGAAGGCTCCAGGGAGACCTCAGAGCAGCTCCATTGCCTAAAGGGGCTACAAGAAACATGGAGAGAGCCTTTGGACAAGGGCCTGTAGGAACAGGACAAGGGGGAACGGCTTTACCCTGCCAGAGGGGAGACTGAGATGAGCTCTTGGGCAGAAGCTCTTCCCTGGGAGGGTGCTGAGCGCTGGCACAGGGTGCCCAGAGAAGCTGTGGCTGCCCCATCGCTGGCAGTGTTCAAGTCAGGTTGGACAGGGTTTGGTGCAACCTGCTCTATGGAAGGTGTTCCATGCTGATATCCATATGATCCAACCTGTGCATCATGGCCAGCTCTCAGCAGGAACCATTCCTGGTCAGTTTTAAGATTTGGTTTTGCTATGGAAGATGTCCAATTACTGTAGCAAGCTTGTTCTGCAAGGGTGAGGAGGAAGCAACAGTTAACTCTTCACATACTTCAGCACAGAAACTTCCTAAGGAAGACTGTAAGGAGAAAACAAACCTGACATCTACCCTGGTTTGGTACCATGTGAATTAAAAGATAGGACCTAGTGACTCACTGGCAACCACGCTCCCCACCCGTGGTGCCATGGGGACAAGCAAATTCAGGAGCAACTGGTTTTTCTATCCTGGCCTCCTAACACACAGCCAGGGTGGAACTGCAGCTTCAAAGCACCCTCTCCTTGCCAGCTGCAGAGCAGGTACCTGGTGAGGAGCAGCACCGAGATAAGGGCATTGGTGTGGGCAGAGCTCAGCCTCCCTGGGTGAGTAACTCAGGAGATGTGACATCAGAGAAGCAGAGCTAAAGGCAGCCGGATTGTGGAGGAAAGGCCCGGTGGGACATCACACTGTCCCTGGCCAAACACACAGACCCTGGGCAGGGAAAGGCGATGGGTATTTGCACGTGGGTGAGTGTTAGGGGTAGCAATTTGACATGAGAAAAAGGGAAGAATTGTAACCTGGGTTTTCTTCCTGTTTGCTGCATGGCTCTTGCACTTCTCCAAGTGCATTTGGAGAAAAGAGAGCAATTCCACTCCAGCAGGGTGCCAAGAGGCAGCAGCCACATCTGATGTGCAAAGCTCAGTACTCCCTGACTCTGATCTCCCCCCAGATCAAAAACCTCCACTGACTTATCAAGAAGAAAAACCCCAGCAGAAAGCACCTGAAATGGAGCTTCCTCCAGGACTCCATCACATTCACACCCCTCCAAAAAGTAACCCAAAGGCATGACTGGATTGGGATAAATAACCCAGCCCACATGTGCCACCCCATCCTCCAGAGAGAAACAAGCTCCAACAGCTTGTATGACAAGCAGCCTGTGTCTGCTACGGAGATGTAATTGGGTAGGGAAGAGAAAAACACAACAGAAGGGTGAGTTTCTCCAACCTGCTTCCCCCATCCCATTCCAGAGGGACAGACTGAGGCAGATGGAAGAGCAGGAGAAGACTCAAACACCTCCCAGGCCCCAGCAGTGCATCCCACCAAACTGGTCCTGCCTTTGCCGGTTGCCATGACGAAGCCAGGGGAGGATGGCTCTCATCTTCCTCCCCAGGAGGATCCATCAGCCAGATGGAAGAGTGTGTGCTGATAGAGCAGTGGGCTTGTCCCCTGTCTCCTCCACTCCCGCCTTGCCTGGAACCTTGAGAGAGAAAACAGTGTCTCCACCAGAAACCTGCCCTGGGAATGCTGATCAGGAACACAGGCACCTCATCAGAGCCTCAGGGACAGATCCCTTCCAATCGCAGATGAAAGAGAAAAGCTTCTTGCTGGTTGTTACTGTTTTCCCACTCCCCTCTGCCTTTCCCAGTCAATCTTAAGAACACATGAACTAATTAAGCTCTTCACCATCAGTTGCATAATCTCTTCTTTTTAAATAGCAAAACCATACCCAAAGGAGCCCTGGAAAGGAGAAGGCAGCAGCCCCCAAGCTGAGCTTGGTTTCTAAGTACCACGTAAGACAAGTTGAAAGCCCTCTGCCCATGTGAGCAGTGACTGAGCCAAAGCCTGTGCCTGCAGCCACTTTTCTTACACCAGCTGGGGCTGTAAAGAGGAAACAGAGGAAGAGGGAGGCAGTGCTGCTGTGCAAGCTTATGGAGAGGCCGTTGGGGGCTCCTGCTGCCCCCCAGCAGCCCCACATGCTTCATGAGGGGCATCCCAGCAGCTGGCACAACAGGAGTTGGGCAAGTTTTGCTTCATAAGCCCAAGATCCATGTCATTCCCATCAACCTGCCACTGTACCGGAGCATGGGGGAGCAAGGAGCTTGCCCAGCAGCCCTTCTCCAGAGAGGTGCATGGAAAACACCCAGGGAATCTCTTAGAGCCTGCTAGGACATGTTCCACTCTGCTGCAACTAAATGGGATTCATCCTCTGTCCACTGTGTAGAGCTGAACGGCTCCCGTCCACCCAGGAGAGGATGAGAAAAGGTTTCCAAAGAAAAACAGGAGGGGAAATAAGAGAGAAAGGAAACCAAACTGCTTGAGTCAGCCTCTGTGCTCCTGAACAACACTGCACTGCTGCACATGGGTCTGCAAAGGCTCAGAGCCACATTAAAACCAGAAACCACACTGCAACCAAAGCTACATCCCAAGTTTCACATCTGGCTGCCTCTCCACTGAGGGAGCTAAGGGAGTTACCACGGGCTAAGCAGCTGGAGCCTTTCATCCCCACCATCCAAGGAGCATCCATGAGAACCTAACAAGGAACCAGAGACTGCTCAGGCATCCCTGAGGTCCCCGCTGTGAGAAGTGATGCAGGAGGAAGGAGCAGGGGATTAAACACACCCAGCCCTGCTCAGTACAACCAGGGTGGGAGGGCTCCCAGCCCATCCCCTCGGTGAACACCAGCCGTGTCTCTTACCCGTGCTGGGACAGGTTGGTGGTGACCAGCACCGTCTTCACCTCCTCCACGCCGCCTCCATCCACCGCACCGTCGGGTGTTGTCACCACCACCACCTCCTCCATGTGAACGCTGACATCTGGAGTTGCCATCACGAGGTCTCTGCCTGTGGGAACATGAAGGGAAGCCCCATGTCAAGAGGTCTCCCTGCTAAAATCAGTCATGGAAGGACCATCAGTGTGGTGGGAGCAAGGGGAGAGGAGACTGCAGGGAATCTGTGCTCTGAAAGAGAAGGGATTAGCAAACCTCCAACTGCTCCATCCCAAGAGGAGGGATGACAGCAGGCCTGTTAATCCAGCACAGGCTCTGCAGGCTGGGTGAGGGTGATGGGCACAGTAAGGACCACAGGTGGCGAGGGACAAAGTGTGGGAGCAGATGCAAAGCAAACAACTGCTCCCGGCCTTCACCAGAAGCTCTCTGAAGATACTTCGTTTAAAGGTGCGCTTCCAAATGTATTCCAAACTGCCTTGGAAGGGTTTCAGGAGCTCATCACTGCCTCCTCCATGGCAGGAACTGGGACTGTGCCCTCCTCCAAAGTCACACATACAAAAAGATTCAAATTCAAACAGCACGTCAAGCCTGCACCACAACGTTGCCACCTGAAAACTAAATCAAGGTGTTGATTAAACCAGCGCTAGATTTCAGTGCTGGAAACCCTGCACATCCTGTGCTCCATGTGCAAGAAGAGCCTGGGGGGAAACCCCAGATCCCTGTTAAGTGCAGGCAGGAGGAGCCGTGCACCTTTGTGCTACATCCCCACTGCTGCAGCCTCCGCACCCGGAGCACAGTGTGACACACGGGGGAAGCCCCGGTGATCGGGGATGCCTCTGCTGCCAGCTCAGCCCCGGGCCTGCTTCCTCCGGGATTTCAGGTGACTCTGGAATGGAAAGCGGGGTTTAAGCAATAGGAGAGGGCAGAAAGGGAAATAAACATCCTTTAGGAACACGTGCGTGTGAGCACCCTCCAAACACCCCTGCTGTTAACGTTATGAGGCTGGCACAGTAAGATTCAGTTCTTAGAGCCACAAAACTTTGCAGATCAGCTCCTGATGGGATCTTCAGCCCTGTTCCATGCGTGCATTACCTCCTAACACCGGTGAGCATGCTCAGGTATGGAGAGGCAGGTGACCACAGATCACCTCCCATAGCACCAATACACATCCCACAGCACCAGTGCAGCGCCAACAGAGGCAGGGAGCCCTCAGCTCACCAAGTGCTCCCCGGGGCCAGGTCTGGCCATCCACACACAGAGTCCCACCACCCTCAGAGCCATGCAGGGATCTGACGTGTTTGATGTGACTGTGCACCACAATTCCCGTCCTGCAGCGGCTCCAGCCTGACCCACAGGATGATCTCCTCCATGGAGGCCACAGGGTTCACCCCAACCAAGCGAAAGGCGAAGCAGCCACCGAGAGCTTCAGTCTGAGCAAGGAAGAAGCTGCAGCGAGGGCAAGAAGAGAGAAACCAGAGGGTTTGCTTCAAAGCAGCATATGAGGCAGTGCAGGACCGGGCAGGCTGCAGGGCACAAAGCTGCTCCCGCCGGCTCCCTCGCTCCTTGTATCGGGATAAAAGCCTGCGCTGGGTGCTGCAGATGGTGATCGACCCAACGCATGGCACAGCTCAAGCACTGTGATTTTCGTTCCTGCTCCATCCCTACACTCGTTTTTCCTTCTGGGATAAAACCCTTCCTGCAGCCATGGCATCACCCACAACGGCCTCTATCCTGGTGCCTGCTTTCGGGATGCTCTGGCCATCCCACCAGCACCATGGGACAGCTCCAAGCATGCGGCACTCACATGCCTCCAGGCAGGAACCAGTGCGGGATGGACTGAAACCGGGCTGAGCACACCAGCAATGACCAGCGGTGGGGTGCAGGGAGGGGGAACAGGGCAGGGAGCACCCCGCTCTGCTCGGGCTCTGCACCCATCCTGGAGCACATCGGGTGGTGCTGAGTGAGGCTCAGCGGCTGCAGGAGATGTTTGGGGGGAAGAGAAGAGGGATTTTGGGATGCGCTGTCAGTGGAGGAGGGCACAGAGCTGGGGGGCATGGCTGCATGGGTGGGGGCAAGAAGGGGATGCATGGGGAGG